>JBBPKD010001046.1:0-12199 GCA_038089075.1 Singerocomus inundabilis
GAGTAGCTGTATAGTACTTGTGCTGATTGGCAGATTACCCCTATTAGAGCCCCGGCCTGGGCCAGTGGCCCAGGGCTTTTCCATGCCTCAAGCCGGGCTCTAAGCCTGGGAAAGCCCTTCTAATGGCTCGGCCTGGCTCGGGGCTGGCCCGGGGCCTGAGCCTGGGCCATGCCAATCACTACGCTCGTGGTCGCTGTCAGGGGATCGACACTGGATTCGGTGTGTTATCCATTGACAGCCAAAATGCAGTCATGTCCGCGATTGCATTTGCGGATGCCGCACCGGAGCAAGACGAACCGGAGCAGATTGGACTTGGAGTGGTGGGAGAAAATCCTAGTGAAGTTTAAACTAGGATTTTGGGGCAGAACTCGAGAATGAATATCAAATGTTAGAGCTAGGGTGCTTCCGAGGAAAGATAGAGGATATATTAGAGTATTTATTTTCATCTGTGTGTACATCTCGTCTTCCTGCAATATGTGTTTCTCAATGGTGCACAATCTTTTGGCGGGAATGAATGTTCTAAGCGCAACATATATCTCCAAATGGCGCGTGGGCACTTTTGTAACTCATCGGAATGCACCTGACGACTCTTCAAACCCTAGTCCGCAACTGGGATTATGCCCGTTTAGCTCAGTGGTAGAGCGCGCCACTCGTAATGGTGAGGTCGGTTGTTCAATCCAGCCAGTGGGCATCTTTTTATATTTTCCGTGATGGCACCGGGTATCGACTTCTTGGTTGGGTCTGTCTGTAAAGGCTATTCCAACCACCCAACAAAGACTTCCAAATGGGTCACTTCTCACCCTTTTTGTTTCATTCTGGGACTCCTGAGCTGCAAATACGTATCCTTGGCCTTTTGCCTGTAAAGAATACTCTTTGCTGCCCTCAGATGAGTGACCCTACCTACCAGGAATCTGCTTCGTGACACTCATGCACTCTTCGTCTCCGTTCCAGAAGGCTGGTTGCTCTTTCCAAACCACCATCTCCGCGTCGATAGAACTCCACGACCAGATCGGATCGACAACTAGTCGACCCACGACCGCTACCGGCGTCTGCAAGCCAAGATCTGGGCTTTGAACACGCTTAAGTTTATCAACGTATGTTCGACGCCGTTGGGTGACTACAAAGGTCAACACGACAGTGCACCTCGCGTGTTCTTTGCGGACGGACACCCGTCTTGTAGCGAGTGTACCGCGAGTCTCATTGATTATAACGCGGTAGCGCCCTTGCGGCCGCTGCGAGAACGGACGCGGGAAACCCTCAGTCCAGTTGAGCCCTCCTTTCTCGGACACACGATCCTCAATTTCTGGCAAGACTTGCTCGTGTGTGTCCGCATCAGAAGGGGGACATGGGAACGTGGCTACCAAATCTGCCACCTCGAGCTGCGAACAAACTCAGGTGACCACAGTGCCCTTCACCCCCTCGCTGCAAGTGGAACCTCGGCGGAGTCAGCAGGGTCCCCGTACGTTGACAGGGTAAACTCGAACTGAACAGAGACTTCGTAACCCTCCTCGTCGCCCTCTGTGCTTCTCAAGCAGGCGTCTTTCCGCTGCTGCAAGTCTGAAACTGGAAGGAGGGCAGAACAACAGTCAGTACTTCCGAAGCCACGAGACGAACACACTAAAATCTGGGTGCACTGATCTATCGATGTTAGCTTGAATTCATAAAACACCACGAACAGTTACCCTCGCAAGATTTTAATACGCCTAGACTCCTCGTCCTCGTTTCGCTGTGACACATCAACTAATTCTACTCACCTTTGTACATCACCCTTTTCAAAGTCGGTGTATTACAGGGATGGCAGTTTGCAGGGGCCAGCGTATGTGCCCTCTGTCGAGGATCGCATCTCCTTGCGTACCCTCGACTGTCTTGGTCGTTTCCTCGCGCTATGGGATGCTTCATGTCCCACCTTTCCCTGACGTCCAACGGAACGAACACGGAGTGTACACTGTTCCTCGGAAAGTCTGGGGACTCACGAACACGCGTACATTCACCATCTGTGGTCCACACTAGCTCCTCTTTAGCCTGAACGGAAGTCGTCTGGGGTTGGGTTTTCCCGGCAGAAGACACGCCGCGGGGCCAAAAAATGACCCGTACATGTCGGACTTGCCACCCCACGAAACTCGCGACTCCTTTGGAGTGCAGCAGCCAGGACGAGGACGGTGAGGAAGAGGAAGAGGTCCACGTCATGTCCCTCCCCAACTTCACCCCGGGCCAACCGCGAGACAATGGTTCCGGGGAACCACCCTACCGAAAGGCGGTGTTGACGTCGCTGTCGGATGAGCCCCTGGTAGCCAAGGATCCATGCGGACGAGAACAGCATCGCTCTTGTCCGGTACCGCTTAGACGAATTCCACGTGGATTTTCGATGACCGGTGACCAGAACTGGGGTGACAGATGCACTGGTGAAACAGCCTTGGCACAAGTACCTCGTGGTCGACATGTTCAGAAGTAGTAGTGAGGTATGGACACTCGTCCGCTTCTCGTAAGAATTCATGAATCAAGGGATCAACGTCCGAAGAGAGCGAACCACCGGCCTGCAATAGCACCCTTGCTTGGATTCTTGTGTGGCCTGTGGATTATAGCAAGTTGAGGGGGTTACCCTGGTGATCTGGAGATGTGAAACGGCAGGGGCTTTGGATCGAATCATGTGCAACTTAGCAATGAGAAGAGAGTAGATTATATGGGTAACGATGAGTGAGTGCGTCACCACTACAGTACCTCTATATCGCGTCGCCATATCTGCAAGTCCATCCAAGCATGTACCATGTTTGACTAAAGCTTCACCTGAGCTTCTCCGCTGCTCGGAGCGATCTTGTCAGAGTCCCCCGCATCCTGTGGCTTCTTCCCTGATAGATTATCGAGGAGGCCAAGCAGCGATCCGGACATCTCCTTTGCCATTGCCTGTCTCTCCTCTTCCAATACCTTGTCAAAGTCACCTTTATGGGCCGCGATATAAGCCTGTTCCTCCTTGTAATGACGCTGTGCTTCTGCACGTTTCTGTTCCAGATATGTTGGGGGAATGGGCGAATGAGAGAACTGCAACAACGATCGTCAGCAACCAAGGCAAAGGCGAAAGGTCATCAAGTTAAGCCGCATACCTCAGTGTTCGCACCAAACAATGAGCTCATGGTAAATCCTCCAGAGGAAAGTCCCTTGGATTTGCCCTGCCACTCAGCAATATGGCGTTCATGCGCCTCAGCTTCCTTCTTGGCGTACTCGGCAGGAATATCTTTGCCGTGATAAGCCTGAAGGATGGGGCGAACATCCTGAGGTTTGTAAATGCCGATCGCTGAAGAGGTGGTCATGAGAATACCATGTCATAAGGAGAGGAAAGGGAGACATACACTCGAGGAAGGGGATCATAGCAATGAGACCCCTGTCACCAGGAGCACCTGTCCATCTAGGAAGCACGATGGAGTTCTCTGGATGTGTCGATGTGTGCTCTTCGTGAGCATCGAGCAGGATGACTTTCGAAAGGTCGCGATTAAGGTAGACAAGATCCTTGTGTCAACAACAGATTCAGATCAGAGTGTATGCGCAGCGCCGGCTAACTCACTTTGACAATTTTTCCATCCACGGAACGCGTCGCCTCACGGAAAAGCTTGTAGGTGATGAAGAAATTATAAGGATCGAGTTTTTCGATTACGGGGATAGCAGTCTAAGCGTGCCACAGAGTTAACGGGTGCCATGCAGGTGATGGAAGAATGGGCATACGTAGTGATTTTGCGTGGTAAATATGACGATTTCATAAAATTGAGATAGATACGCGAGGAAATAATCAACGCCTGGACGTTTGGCTGTCCGCCAGCCTTTTTGTCGCTATGAAGCAAGTCATGTTGTTGCGTAAAGAATCACGGCGTTGGGGACTTACATCCCAAGTAGAGGTTATTAATAGATCATCCATGGATACCAGAAGAGTGTAGGGCTTTTGGTGAGGACTCGGTAGAGGTGGGGGAAGCAGTTCTGTCCATGCTGGCTTATTGAAGTACTGGGAGTGGGCGTGAATACGGACTACACAGGATATGATCCAGGACGACGTACGTCAAACGTATCCGTGAGTCGTCCCTTTGTCCGGGCCCACCGACCTGATGGTGCATCCTCGATCTTCTGTTTAAGCCGGCAGGGGAGAAATGAGGATCAAAGCAAAGACAAAGGCTCATTAAAAGCGCACAATTTTCTTGTTTGCAAGTTCGTCTGCCTCCCACTCTCGCCCGAGATAGAGTGCTTGCACGCCCAAGGCAATGGCCAAGACACCGAGGGAGAATCTTCCTAAAAATCGTCGACGCCGCTCTATGGAAGAGAGGGAGTCTTTGGAAGACTTTGCTCCCGTGCGCCCTGTCCTTTCTGTCTGGTCCGAACGTTCAGCAGGGTCAAAGTCGAGACTGGGGAGAGAGGAAGACGTAATCGACGCTGTTGGTGGGGGTGGTGGTGGCTGCTGTTGCTGCTTGGGCGACGCTGTCTTGGGTGGTACCTTGGACGCGAGATAGCGCACGGACCGCGTATGTGCTCCAAGGGTCCTCCGCGAGACGACGGAAAACATGGCAGACTGGACAGTTATTAGAAAGTTTGGATTTGGTCCCGTGCTTTGTTTGCGCCGAATTTTACCCACGCTAGTCTTCGTCTCAGCCCTTCCAGCAATCAAGATTCCCCCGTCGCACAGATTGCGTTGGTTTCCAATGGAAAGATAGGAACAGCCTCCGCACCGTGGAACATAATGGGTCGGCTCCGTCAATGCACCGTAGGTCACATGTTGGCAGTGACCACCTGAGCACCGCCCGCCGGATCGGCTCTGCATTCGAGGTAGGTATACATGTGGGCACTTGGGCTCGAACATCCCCCTTGACCCCTTTGCTCGGTCTCGGGACGAGATCATGGAACCAGTCATCGTGTTAGACCGGTATTATCTCGCCATCACGTTACTTGTCACGTTGGCATACCAACTCTTGGGCGTTGCCGTTGCATGGACCTTCCGATTTGACAAGATTACAGACTTTACAGGCGGTTAGTTTCTTATCGAGTCGAGCTTTGCTGTCAGAGGGTCATAATCGCTTTTTTAGATTCCAATTTCTTCGTTCTAGGTTTGTTGTTTTGACAAATATGGAGCTCGGCTCACGCAGGCCTCTGGTAGCTTTGATGACTTTGCTGCTTGGACAGACATTTTGTGCCAGAAACTTGTTGGCAAGCATATTCGTCATGCTCTGGTCGATTCGACTTGCTTGTATGTACTACCAATTACTCTTGCTTCTATTGCGTTTTAATCCTGATGACAGCATTCCTGCTACTTCGAGTACTCAGAAGGGGGAGGGATGTTCACTTCGATAATATACGGCACCCTTTCTCGTTCTCAAAATCTCTTGGTACGTATATGGTATTCTTGATTTCTGGTTGTTTGGGTCATAGACTCTTTCCAAGGTTTTTGGATAGGTACACTGGATCTACTAGACACATTGGCACACTCATTCTAATTCTACACATACTTTCAGGACAAATTATATGTGTCAGTATTTTTTAGAGATAACGCGTCGCATTTGTGACTGACGCTCCGTGCAGGTTTGGACGATATCTCTTCCGTTGACCATTCTCAATTCTCCAGCCGTATCTGGAGCTAGCCAAGGAATCTGCCAACGTTCACCTTATGGCGGGCGTGACATCGCGGGTCTGGTGATCTTCTGGTTTGGCTGGTCGCTCAGATCTACAGCCGACCTCCAAAAGGTCTGTTGTTGTTGGTGCTTATGAAGTGAAACTGTCTGACAATCTACTATTAAGTACTTGTGGAGGGCTTCAAACCCTCCGAAAGACGCTATCATGAACGTAAATCCTGATTTTTAAGAACTAGCGCTTGATACCAACACTGACTCACATTAGATGGGTCTGTGGAAGTGGTCCCGTCATCCACCCTATTTTGGCGAGTACGTCTACTCATTGGTTTATACCCACCCACCGTTCTCAGGACGTTTCAAATGTTCAGAATGCTTTGTTGGTGGGGAATATGGATCCTGTGTCTCTCCCCAGCGATATTACCCGATAGTGGGCTCGATTCGTCCGCACGAGCTGCCTTGTACGCTTCCATTGTCTCTCCAGTCCTCGTAATGATGTACGTCTTGTGTTTCCACTTTTTGTCCATGAAGCTCGTTGCATATATGCTAACGTCGGATTAGCACTCTGCTCTTCGTAACCGGTATTCCTCCAGCAGAGAAAGCGCAGGTGACTAGGTTTCGTGTTCTAAGTAACGTTGATGGAGCTAGGAACTTGCCCGGTCCTGTTCCCGACACAGCAGCGGAATCAGGAACGGGCACGGAGGCCGACACCAGTGGCAGCGCGACAGCGTGGGAGAGGTACCAAACTTATATCGCCTCGACGTCCATCTTATTCCCCATTCCGCCCACGCTCTACCGACCACTTCCACAAATCGTCAAGTCGACGGTGTTGCTCGATTTTCCAATGTATCACACCTTTGGAACGGAGGACGGAGAGCAGGAACAGGTAGCTAGGCTTGTTTAATGAGGGGAACCATTTGCATGTACGGCCAAATCGTTCCGAGCCAATGATGCTAGTTCTGGTTTTCACGACTTTCATGTGCGTCACAGGGAGGGACAGACACTCGTATGAATGCCTTGTGTTTCTCCTGCGGTTCTGTCAGTGAGAGGTACTATGCACGGTCAAGTGGAATGTGCCTTCAATGAGCGACTACAGTACACAAAGCCCCGACTCAAACCTCTCAACTAGAAATATCATATAGTGCATGAACACGGCCCTTCCACTTATCTATTCTCTCTGCACATCTGCATCCCATCAGTTCACTTTTGCTCACGGCGCGAAAGAGCAATTGACAAACCTCTGGTACTCGATGTATTGGACCCCAGGAAATCACAGTTTGAAAGATCACATGATCAGCCTTCTCAATTCCTGTTGCGCTGCCTGAAGTCTCTCCATCTTCTTCTGAACCTCGTGGCGAGCAGACGCAATGCTGCTAAACTCCTCCACCAAGCTCTTACAGCGATTGTATGCATCTGGCTCGGTAATGTGAAGTCCTTCACGGAGGGCCTTGTCGATGCCGTTGTGCAAACCCAACACGATGCCGTCGTCGATTGCCATTGGCACCAAGTCAACAAAACGTTTGTAGGCAACTGGAGATGACCGTCTTCGTAAATACAAGAATAACACGGGCGACAAGAAAACCCCACCCTGGAAGTATGCCCGCACACTCGCCATGATGTTCAGCGCTGATTCCATTGGATCAGGCGGTAACAGCTTGGTAAGTTCCGTCGCTTTGACCGAGATGCCTATCTCATTCAATGCCGAGAGTGCTCTTTGGACCGGGCTTTGATACGACTCTTGCTGTAAAGAAAATGCTTGAGCACGCGTTGTGCCCTGTGATGACTGAGGAGTACACGTTTCCGCCTGTTTCAACTTTGATAGCAGATTGCTATCGACCCTCCATACTCTATAGTGGGCCAAAAACTTGTCCTTGTAATCGAAAAAGTAGTGCGTGTTCATCGTCATCGGAACTTGCTCAAGAGAAAGAAGCCATTCGATTGTTGTTTTGGTTCTCGCAACAGCTCTGTCCAGATGGTCGTTGACGATCATTCTATTTGAAAGTAAGTCGCATTATCGTTACCTGTTCTTCAATAACGCACAGTACCGACTGTTTTGCAGCCCCCTTGCCCATGTGCGTAAAGTGCTTTTCAACCAGCCTTTCTAGGTCCGCTTTCAAAATATCGTAGACCCGGTCAAAGAGGTCCATGGCGAATTGCTTCCATTTCTTGGTGATTTCCTGGATGTATGCGCGCTGGATTATGAAAGGATAACAATCCGGAAGCTCGCGGGTACATGCACTGGTACACGTTGTCACTGCATTGAATGTTTGGCCAGGGTGAGAGGACCTACCTTTCAGCCCGCTTCAGGACTTCGTCTATGTATATTGTTTCATCTACGTGTGCTGACTTTTTCCAAGAGTAGCTTTGAAGCATTCTTGCTGTAGTAGGAGTCTTGGTCTTCGGTGTCGAGGGGCTCTGTGTCCACCCCCAGCTATCGTTCCTTTCTTTTTCGCCCCAGTTGTAGTCGTTGTCGTCGCACTCTTCGCCTTCATGGTCGTTGTCGTCTTCCTCCTCGTTTTCAAGAAATCTTACCTTTGAGAGTCCTTCGTGGTATTTCTCCTTTTTCTTCTGTTCCCAGGGAACAAATTTGGGTGCTGTGTTGCGTATAGCATGCTTGAACGCTTGCTGATGCGGACGAATGGTCTGCAGAAGACCGTCCTGGTCTGGAGTACCTTCAAGGCGACAAGATAAATCTCGACTAAAAATGTTCAAGGCTTGGAGGACCTCGTCCACTGGGTTATTAGAGGATGCTTTAGGAAGTTCTTCCATCTTTTTTTCAGTCTCTCGAATTGCGTTTACCACTTCGTGCTGAATCTCTGGGAGCCTTGAACAAGGACAATCGTTCGTGAGCATGAAGGCATGATCTTGGCTATGCAAGTAAGCGGCCCACCTTCTTGCAATTAGTTCTGACAAGATGATGCTCAATCTGTCCGTCAGTTTGCTCGTCCGCACATGATTCTGGTACTGCGGCTCTAAAGAACACCACGGTTGAGTGAGTGTGAAGTACTCGTTCTCTTGACGGCGAGCTTCTGCCCACGTGATTCCCTTTGATAGCTCCTGAGATGAAGGCTGTTTGACGCAGAACCAGTTGTTAACTAAAGGTTCGGTCTCATTGCGGATGATCTTGAGCCACCTGTTCTCTTCACCAGAGGGAATGCGGTCGGGTTTGGTGAGCACACCTACAGTAAATGGATGAGTACGGCGATACCAAGGCACAACAAAGACTGAGCTACTCGCCGACGGTTCGCTCCCCCTGCGGGTCAAAGCGCCTCGCGAGGTGGTGAGCACCCTGATTCTCAAAGTCGGCTTTCAAATGCTGACGTTAGTTTTTGGACGACTTTGACCTCGACAAGGGGAGATGGTACCTACTCTCGCAAGCGACTGTAAGTAGGATGACGCAGCTCGGCTTTTCGATATAGGAAGTCACTAGAGACTTGATAAGCTTGATATCCCTGTCGTTACCCTGTCCTCCAACACTCGCGATAAGACCTGGAAGATCAACGAACGAAAGGTCTGCAAGATCTCGCCCGCTAATCTCCAACGAGACGTAGTTTTTTGAAAATGACAACTCATTTTCGTCTGAGATATTGTCCTGAAGATACTTTATGGGGTCCTTGGACGGATTCAAAATAGCACTCTGAGCGCGCCGGATGCGATCCTCTACAAGGGACTTGTTGAAAATGGGGGAGCCGAAGAGGACTCGACGAACAGGGATAGGTATACCCGTGGAATTGGTGTGAAGATGAAGTTTCACGGAACATTTCCAGTGCGAATCCGAGTGCGAAAGCTTGCACTCTGTCGGACATCTGTCAACATCGAAACAAAGTAGGCACAGGGTCAAAACTGCAGCGCTGACGTTCCACGACTTACCTGGTACATGTTCCAGCAGATCGCGGCAGGGTGATACCAGAGATGGACTCGATGAGAGAAGACTTGCCCGCGCTCTGATTCCCTATGACTGCGATCATGGGGAGGTCAATGTCAGTTTGAACGCTGACGACATATGGCGATCAGCACTGAAGTTCGAGAGCCGAGGTGTCCATCGTACCCAGTGTCGCGGAGACGGTTGACGAGCTCGAGCATTTCCTTGCGGTTCCGTGAACTGCTCGGATCCGAAAGGCCCACTGCAGCGTCGCCATCCATACCACCGACGGCGGCGACAGTCGTCATCGACGCAAACTCGTCAGAGGACTCTGCAGTGAACCTGAAGGAACTCGGCTCCTTCTCGCTCGGCCCCTTCTCGCTGTGCTTCGATGCACGTGTCACCAGCGGAGTCATATGGAAAATTGTTGGAGGACGTCTCAAACGGGGTCGACGGTCTCTTTTCAAATCGGTCTGCATTGTCTTTTTGACCAACCTTTAGGAGCTCACTATGCTATTTGAAATTCGTGGCTTGGATTCATCCTTCCCTGGGAGGCTTTCGTGTTGGCAGCGTCCTTGCCAGCCAAGTATGGTGCCAGCGCACGTGTCATCGGCCTGTTTCTGGGATCTAAATCCAGCTCCAACCGGTCGATGACTCTGAGCAGTCCGTGTCCGCTCTTAAAAAATTCGGGGGATTCCTTTTGGAGCGTCCACGAAGACCGTTCCCCTGATTAGTGTGCCCTGATATTATGTTGCAGAGACCTCGTCTTGCAACAAAAGTTGCGCAACCCCAGAGAGAGACGTTATTCACGACGTTGAACAGAGATATCACCAAGTCGTGAATACCACAACACATAACCAACCTGAGCAACAAACAGGCACTAGCGGTCGTGTTGATTCTCAATTCAGTTTTGATAACAGATCTCTAATCACAACATGCATTGTAGTACGAGTGCGAGTTCGTTTGAATGTGTTGTTAATCGGGCCGATGATGCTGAGTCAAGTAATTCCGTCAACTGAAAAGACGCAATCTTCTCCAGAGACTCGGAAAAAGGAGGGGTGTCAACTTCTATATAGACTACAATGCAGCCTACTGTACTGTGTGAGAGTACTACATCAGATAAGCTTGAACGGCGTTTTTTCTTCGACAATTGGTTGAAACTTGCAACAAGTGTTCTACGCTGCAACATAAGACGGATGCAATATGGACAAGTCAAGTGAGGAGCTATCAGTTCTTCTTTGGGCCGCCGATTGTCTAGGATAATGTCAAATCTCTTGAAGACAATCTAACGATGAGAGTACTTACCGGCTTAGGTCGACTCATTTCTGGTGTCGGACCAGTCGAACCAGAGGACTTTGGTTTCGTATCATCTCCATCCGTCCCCGAATCCCAGTCTACAGTTTCTGGTGAAGTTGGATTGGCCTTTTGAGACTTATATGACTCTATGCTTTCTCTGGATTCGTCCCACGAGTGGCGGTCGTACCTGGACGATGCACTATGGGACTCGCGTCCAAACTTGAGAAAATTTTACTTACTCGACTTCCTATCGTTACCTCTTTGAGTCGCGCCGGGGGGTTGCATTGGCGCCATGGGGTATTGCAATGGTGAGTCTCAAAGCTGAGATGGTGCCTGTGCAGCACTTACCTCGATGATTATCGATGGGATGGCGCGTTGTGGAGAACCTTATGCGCCAGCTATTTATAGACACGATGCAGATCACACAGTTCGAGTCGGACTTAAATACCACTCAGCGTCTTGCTTTCCAGATTTGCTCACGCGTGTCTGGCTTGACTTGAAATCAATACCTGAAATATGAGGCAAGTTTGTCTGTACAACATAGACAGTGAGACACGTGACGAAAGTGGGAGGCCTTGTCAGTGCTACTTCCTAACGGATGCGGATGGACCGTTCAGGTCTCGCACTCGGGCTGAAATACAAAAGTTGCGCAGCCCCCAGAGAGCCCCGCGTTATTCCCAGCGCTTGAAACATGGTGTCATGGACGCTACTGGCACGTGGATAATCCACGTAGACTTTGGTTCTCTTCAGTTTTGATTCCAGATCTTTGCCATTCCTGCATGTGTTGGTTGGATCGCAGGTTCGTTAGCGTCTGTTGTGAATTGGATAGATGGCATTGCGCCAGATAGACCCATCACCTGAAGAGGTGCAGTGTTCCTCAGAGGAAAGATGTAGTGCAAGTCAGTACAAAGGCTATGGTGAACCCAATGCACCGTCCAGATTCGTATGAAATGCACTTGAACAGCATTTGACAGTACGGGTGCTCAGTATCTCACCTCCTATGGCTCTTCACGCGCGTATGGTTGCAACTTGAAATACATACTTGAAGGCTAGAGCAAGTCCGCCTTCCAGGACCTGTACAGTGTAGATACATGACGAAAGTGGATATTAGTGCTTCTTCACGAATGCGGATGGACCGTTCATTGTCTAGGAAGAGACTGATGTTAAGTATTGCTCGAAGACGAACGATTCAAGTACCTACTGGCTTGGCTCGGTCTAATTTTCTTGGCATCCGGGAGCGCTCGACATCTTTTTCTGGTACTTTATTCCTTCGGCGTGCTACTTCTGTGGTTGGATCGGCCTTGTGAGGGTGGTTTACTTCCTCACTAGCCTCGCCTGCTTTCACACCAAACGAGGGAAATTGTGAGGCTGTCATTCAACCCCGGCAAGACCCAACGTCACTTACCCTTCTTATCTGTTTCAGGAGTCGGGGAGGGGGGATTAG
>JBBPKD010001047.1:0-12196 GCA_038089075.1 Singerocomus inundabilis
GCGTGGACATGACCGTTGGTATCTTCTCCGCGGGCGCGGGAACGGTCATATCCAACGGATGAGTCGCGGTCAGGTGGAAGGCTTTGTACTGTCAGGCGGTGTGTGCCTAATGGCGTACCGCGGCCCGACGAGGGTATGCTTGATGGTGGGTAATCTTCGTAGTCGTCATCGAGATCAAACTCGAACCCATCTGCGGAAACATGTCCTTGATAGCCACTGCTAGAATACGATCTGGAAGACGACGCAGTAGAAAATTGTTCCTCGCTTGAATAAGGACTCGATCGATGACGACCGCTAGCTGGATGAGGTGGCAAGCTGTTTACGTATTGCACATGCGACATTGAAGATGATGCTCTGTCGTGGTTGTACGGAATTGGCGACCGCTGAATCATCGAAGGGGGTATAGAGGCATGGTTGCTGTGCACGACAAATTGCGAGATATTTCGATCTGAAGCTCTTCGACTTGCTACTTCCTTAATCAGCCTGGTGATCTGGGTCTCCCACTGTTTTAGCTGCTCCTCCGAACGACAGCGGAGAGTGAAATATTCCAAGTCGTCATCACCTCTCCACCATACGGCAAGAGAGTACGGGTTGACGTTAGAAGAACCTTGAGGGAATGTTAACTTAAGACGAAACACAATGCTCCCATACGCACCAATCGAATTTCTGGGCGAACTTGGAATGGCCTGGGTAACATTATTCAAGAAGATACGACCTTTCAGAAGGAGTGGGGTATCCTTCTTCTTGTTTGGTACACCGGGGACAGAAGCAACTGGAGGGGTGGGCTGCTTCTTGAGGATCGAGTTGTTTTTGCCTCCCCTTTTACTGCTGGGTGGTGGTTGGAGCGCCTCTTTGCAGCACAGGATGATCTTCTCGAATAAAAAGACATGGTATTCTCGGTCCACTTCCGACTTGGTGACAGTGAAAATATCGTCGAGTAGGAGGTTACCAAAATTGGACAAGTGATGACCCTTCCAGTCTTTGACGCGGCCTTCGAGATTTCGTACGGTTTGATTATTCTCTGCGCGGCGCTGAGCTTCGTTGATCTTATCTGTTATCCGCTTTGCCGCGGCGGAGCCAGCCTGAAGCTCCTCGTAGTGCGGATAATCAACGATGGTCGATGCTTTGACCAGGGACTACGGACGAAAGTGAAGAGATGCAACTCAACATAGGACGATCACTCACATCGAGGAGTAATGGATACTTGCAAATTCTCTGAACGGGTTTGATAAGAAAGGCAGGTAGCTCTGATTTGGCATTGATCAAGTTGTTGTGTACCTGGACCCAGAAATAGTATGGGAACATTAGAGATGTAATTTAGGGATGTATTACCGTCGTCACGCCAACCAGACGCGCATGGCAACCAAGTTGGCGGGGAGGCGGCTAGAATTGAACGAATACATACCGACAAGTTTTGCTCTTCCTTGATCATGATCTCTGCTGCATTGGTATAATTACCACAGTAAGGTTCGTAAACTGCAAACTCATCCTCCTATTGTTCCAAATACAACATGAGGTGTTGCAAAAACAAACAATGAAAGCACCGCATTGAGCATGTGTTATGTACCAAAAAGGGAACAATTGGACTGACGTTCTCGATGAAATGCAGACCCCATCGCTGGTCTTTCCAAGGCAATTCGGCGGTGCTCTCAAGACGAATAAGGAACTTTCTTTGAAAGTTCAATAGTTTGTTTAGACCCGGGAAAAGGAGATGAATGGTGTCCTGGTCTATTGTATTGCTTTGCGACAATGCGGTCGCGTATTTCTGGTCCAAGTCAGTAGAGAATAACAAAACGGAGAGATATGTCTGACCTGCATGACTTCCAGATCCTGCACGTACTTACGCTCAGTTTCTACCATCTCCCTGATAATATTGTTTCGGGCTGCGTCGTGCGCATTTGGAGCGACAGTAGGACTGAAAGCGTGATTTGCAAGGGAGTCTAGCGACTCTTGCGATGCAAGCAGAGAAGGAGACATGGGAGCTGGTTCGAAGATATCGGAGGGTAAAAGATCGACGAGGGTGGTGACGGTACTAACAACCTGCGGAATGTCAAGAACATGAATCGACAGAGACAAGGCAGAGGCTCGCACCTTGACCAAGCCGTCGGTTGAGTGACGATCCCACAAGTCGGACACGGTAAATCTTTCGCAATTGTCTATTTCAGACAGTCTCATGGCGAATTTGGCGATGGCACGTTTCTTCTCCTTCTCATTGGAGACATCAAAAGTGGCAGGATCAGTGCTTATCTCGGCGATTGGATGCGTTGGTGGAGGGAGGAGGTTGAAGAGAAAACAGAGGGGGATGCCGAGGATGAAGCAATCCCAGAGCTGTGTAACTGGATCGGTGGACTGACGAAGGCCACCATTTGGAGAAGAGAGGATGAAGAAGTGGGAGAAGTTTGGAATGCGCATGAGACGGGCACGCAAAAGAGAGCATTGCTGGTAGAGAGAAGTGGAGGCGGAGGCGGCCTTGTTGAGGATGTTGTTGTTGGCGACGGGTGTGTCAATGACGAGGCCGGGATTGGATGCGATTGATTTTTTGCGGCCAGCGACGGTGGCCATGGTGGTAGAAGAGAAAAGGGAGTTGTCGGAGGGGGAGAATGGACGGTACGATGTGGGATCGCTGTCTGCGGGTGAATTGGCAGGAAACCTCGACCACAATCCCACGATAGATAATACCTTTTTAGACTCCGACCTGCTGTGTTGATGTGTACAAATAGAACACAACACGGATCCCGGACCCCCGTGCACCAGCGTTGGTCACGACAGCAACTCCGCTTTATGCTGGGTCACACCATCTTACGTTCGGCCGAGGTGCCGGACATGGTAAATTCAACGTCCGATTGCAAGACTCCGAGCACCAGCGTGCTTCCAAATTTGTCAGGGTCACACACCCCGTGACCTGATCTTGGCTGGCGGTTTTTCTTTCGCCTCTCTTCTGTGTAATCAAAGCCTGTCCTGGCCAAGACCCATGGCACCAGCCCGCTCTACCAGACGCCCTCACAGCCAGAACATCCCCCCGCCTGCGACCGATCCCCAGAATGTCGTCCTCTTTCTCGAGCCCATGATGGGCACACCCCTCGCAATCTACATCGAAAAGGACGTCGACAACAGAGACGACCTCGTAGACCTCATCACAGTGAGTCAATCGCACCTGCGCTCCGATCAGGCGGTCCCATCACTACTCTCATAGAAACACGGCGGCGCCGTCTCTCCTAGCTACAGTGGCACCCCGTACATTTTAGGCAAGTGTTCACCGATCTCCTCCAGCTGCGCCAACAGTTCCAACCCTCACTTGCCCATACATCAGTCGACCCCCACAAAGAGTCCGGTCAGAACCTATTCCGCCAGTATGCCGGTAAGAAAGGCAAGATCGTCCTCCACTCTCGTTGGGTCCACGAGTGTGTCCGCGCCGGTGCACTCCAGACGTTCCAGAACAACTGGGCAGGGTGCAAAGTCACTGGCACAGAAAAGTAGTTTTCTTCCTGCACATTTCGTGTCTTTCTCTAAGCCACTCTTGTAGGGTTGATCTCCCAGCTGTCGCTCCTTCCCAGAATGACACGGTTTCATCTGCTCAAGTATCTTCATTGCCGCCCATACCCCCTCATCCTCAGACGCTCGCGACCATGGGTCCGACTGACCCTATCGTACATCCACCACCGCAAGGCTCGTATGGTTATCCCGTTTATGCACACCCGATACACCCTGCTCGCGGTATGCAGCCCCCCACTGCCGCTCCACCTCAATCATGGCAAGCCCCCAACGCCATTGCACCCCAACAGACTCACATAGCTCCTCCTCAGCCCCCCTCAGGACTGCTTCCTCGTCCTGCACAACCCTACCGGGATGGTCCATGGGTAACTAGCTTCGAGCAACCGACGCCTCATATCGTAGCGGGGCCGAGCGGTCCACCCTACGCATATAGATACCGAGAGGATCAAACGGATTGGGCAGCTGCACCTACGAGTGATTACACCTATGACCCTCCAACGGTTAGTTTGGCAGCCTAGCTACTCTGTGTTGTATGGCTCATGCATCCGTACAGTACGAGCAACCTTACGAGCAAACTACTCCTTATATCCATGATCCAGGCCCTTCGACTACGAGCTCATCTAATGTACCAGTTGACAATGCTACTGGAGAAAAACCCCGTGGGCGGAAGCGAAGTCGGAATCAGGCAAGCCTACAAATGCATGTACTCAGTGCATATCTGAAATTGCAGTAGGGAACCCCCGCGGCGCCACCTTCCACTCTTGTTCTTAATCGAAGGAATCCGCCTGCTCGGTCCCCTACGCCACCAAGCCGTGTGATCAAGAGCACATATGGCGGGAATCTTTTCACTTCTGACGACGTATTGTACCTCAAGAGATATATCGATTATTGCCAAGAGCAAGGTCTTGTACTAAGGTTGGTGATTTATCGCATATCTATGTACCAGGCCTCCAATTCTTGTCATTTTCAGCCTCAGAGAAATTTGTGAAAGAATAGCTGTCAAGGTTTGTAATTTTGCCGGGCGTATATATAGACTTACTAAGCAATTTATCCCATAGGCTCCGCATCATACGTGAGCAAGTTTGTGGTCCCCGTTCATCCAATCGAATAACCTATCCCCAGATTTTACTCTTGGCGCCGGTACTGCAACAAACACCAAATCAGACTTGGTGGATATTCCATGGACCTTGGTGATGCGGTGGTTCCCCAGGAAGAAGGAGAGCAGGAACAAAATGAGACAGAACAACAGCTTCGGGTTGGTACCGGACCCGGGATCATTGCTGCGGCGCAGCAACGACTGCAGCAGGAAGGTAACCAACCACGGAATCGATCTCCAACACCTCCTAGGGCGCTGTTCAGGAGTACAACTGGTAAAGGCGTCGCATTCACAGAACAGGATGTAACGTTTTTGGTTCGCTTCATGGAATATAGGAAGTAAGTCGAGTGCACGGCAAACAGTGTTTAGTTTGTTTACCATCCCTTTACTTTGGTCATAGATCTCAGGATCGTTTCGATATGGTAGCGTTCTGGAAAGACGTGGCTACAAAGGTCATTCTACACTTTGTTCATGACGATTATTGCCCATCATTTATCCTCACAGGCACCGCACCACTCTCGTGCATCGTGGATGAAGTTTTGGCGCCGCCACAAACACGAACTGAACAGGACAGAAGGAGACGATCCTCTACCACAGCCACCCGAAAAGAAAATGCGATATTCCCGTTCGGATGACATTCTTCTTGCCAAGTACTTTTTCACAAAGCCAGAGGGTACATCGGATAAAATATTTCAAGCGTTTGGGCGACTAGTATGCATTGCTTGTATTTTCTGCAGCATCCAACTCACGAGCTTTATGATATAGCATCCCCATCATCCTTGGAAGGGATGGCAAGAGCATCACCGGATACACAAAGCCAAAATTGATCATTTAATTCAACGATTGGTTAACGGAGAGAACATTGATATCGATGACGGTGCAGCGGACTCGGAGGTGTGAGACTGCGTTTTGGATCTCGAATGGGCTATCGTGGAGTATACTGAATGCTCGTGATGACTATTTTATTGTACATTCATCGTTATGCACTGTAATGTAATGGATATGATCTGTGATAAATGCTATCGCGCCGCGTATCCGATGGATCGACCAACTAGGAGATCCGAGCTTCCTCCCATCATCAACTTCGAGTCGGCATGATGGAATATATGACACAGGAACAAGTGGAGCAGGCTAGTCGCTTTGAAACGTTACATTCAACTCACTCTTATACACTATCATCCAGTTTTATCGACAGGGGTGAGCGAAACCACTCAAAGTTCGCTCCCAGAGTAGCTGAGCACTCGACAGTTATGTTTGCATTCCAAACTTTTTGTCGCACGATCAGGTCTCATCTCTCCTCCAACGCTCCAAGGACCTGCTGGCCAACTTCAGCCCGGAAGACCATCCACTCGTGAGTGCTCTCTCATCGATACTCGCTGCAAATTAGATCATTCCCCTCGTTGATTAGACCAAGTTCACTACATCCGACAAAGACCACATTGGCGATGACTACTTCCTCAGCTCGGGCGACAAGATTCACTACTTCCTAGAGGAAGGAGCCGTAAATGAGAGTGGTCAACTCACAAGGGACAAGACCAAGGCAGTCAACAAGATCGGGCATGGTATGCTTCTACTTGGCACTTGGCAGCTATGTATTTGCTTACAGGACCAAAATGGTGCAGCACTACACGTGCTCGATCCAGTCTTCCGGGCGGTGACCCTAGACAATGCCAAGTTGAAGGCTGTAGTCAGAGACCTCAAGTTTCATCGCGACCCTGTTGGTAAGTAAGCTTCTCTATCACGTCCCAAGAACCACGATTGTTCAACAATTGACGACGTTTCATCTCAGCTCTTCAATCTATGCTCATCTTCAAACAACCGGAGATCGGCGGTGCTGGTAACTGATTTTGTGTCTTGAGCACGTCATTGATCCTCACTAAAAGCTTACTAGTTCCTGAACACACAGATTCGTGAGTCACTGATCGATGAACCATGATCTCAGCCTACGTTGCCGCTGTCGCTTAACACGATCGTTTTACCACAAGGTCATTTCTTGTGCGTTGACAGCTTTCTTGGTGCTTACTGTTGAACTCCAACTATTCTGACTGTTCTAGTTCACTTCCCCTCTTACCGCGCTCGGATTTTGGATACCGCTCGAGAGCTGTACGTCAACCAACGGAGCACTTTGGTTTTTACCAGGATCGCATCTTACCACGCCGATCACTAAACGTTTCGTGCGCAAGCCTGGAAGTGGAACCAGCTTTGAGGAAATCTGCCCTACATTTCCTCTCGGTTTGAATGCGAATTCTGCAACTGTGACAGGCAACTACGTCTTACAAACCTGCGAACCAGGTCAGTTTGTTTCGTCTTGGTCACTAAAACTGCTTGATAGGTTCGCCATAGGAGACCTTGTGCTGATCCATGGAAGTGTACTGCACAAATCTGAGCGAAACACGAGTAACGAGACACGCTATGCATACACGTTTCACATGATTGATAGCCCGCCTCATGCTCACTACGACGAGAGAAATTGGCTCCAGCCGACTTCGTCGGTGCCATTTGCCAAGATCCTTGATCTCTAGCGATGTTGTCATTTATAGATATAACGGTATAGGGAATTTCGTTTCTGTGTTACTAGTACTATCCTATTACCACCTCCACTTGACCACACTCTTTCACACTCTCTGGTGTCAATTTATAAAGTTCATCGATTAGTGCAGGCAGGAATGTTCCGGACCCTCGTACATCGGAATGTGATGCGGCTCGTTCTCCTGCAATGGTAAGTGCCAAGATACTTCTGAAGTGTAAGCTCAAGCACCAAAAAGTTTAATAAACGTACCCTCCGACCGCCCCGATCAGCATGTCACCCTTGACGAGTTTCGCTGCTCCATCATCATTCCTCGCTAGTTCCCAAGCTCCAGCACAGAACGTAGCTACACATGTACCTGCTAGGCAACCAGAACCAGTGATATCGCCGAGTAGCTTGTGCCCATTGGTGAGTTTGACGACAGTGGTTTCATCCGAAACCCAATCAATGGGTCCAGTGAGAGCGACGACACATCCTGGAGGTTTGGGGATATACATATAAAAAAGATATCGAGCTCGCAATAGACTCACGTTCCTTCCTTGCCAGATCCCTGACAAACGACACAGGATTCGCAAATCCAGTGCCGATGCTATCAACGCCCTTGGCCTGCACCTAAAGAAATAGTCCATTAATGTTTGGAATGACTATGGGTTAGCTGACACTGAACCTACCTCCTCTGAATCAGCGAGGGCGGCGAGCTCTCCCGCATTGCCTTTGATGACACTAGCTTGCCAAGTATTGAGCAGTTCGGCGGAAATTTTGCGACGAAATTGCGTCGCCCCTACACCAACCGGATCGAAAACAACTGGCTTCTTGGCATCGTTTGCAAACTGTCCGGCGAGTAGCATGCTCTCCTTGTCCGTAACCGTGCCAAAATTGATCAGCAATGCGCCGAGGACGTGGCTTAGGTCGTACATCTCCTCTGGTGCAGAAGCCATGATAGGACTTGCACCTAACGCTAGGGTAGCATTGGCAGATTGATTTGCCACGACGATGTTCGTGATCTTTGGGGAAAGAGTTAGGTACATTAAGTCGAACAAGGTAAACCTAGTCACCTGGTGAATGAGTGGTTTAGTCGTCTTTATGATTCGTAATAGGTCGGCGACTCCGTCTTTGATCGTATCCGCAGTATAGGATGGAGATATTTTGCTTAATTGCTTAGTTGGACCTGACCAAGAATGATAAGCCTCTTTAAGTTTTCTGGCAGATTCGAGGGGCTCCGGAGACGCGATAATTTCCGAGACAACAGCCACCCCATCTAATGTATGCCAAGTCGCCGATACAGACCCATGCAAGGTTCTCAAAATGTTCTTGGACTTGATGCCTCCTGTCAATTGTCACATTTAGCTGGCATAAAACCAGAGTTGGACTGAGTCGCACCAATGGCAACGGCTTTCACAGTGGTACCATCTAGAGCTGCGAGCAGTGGTCCGACGGCCCGTACACCAAGGACAGGACTTGTGAGTTGCTTTGTGTTAGTTGCCCAAACCGCTCCGATACCAACATAATCAGCACCATCTTTTACAGCCTTCGTGACGTGATCTACGTTGTTGCAAGATACACCAAGGATCTTCCCGGGGGGGAGAAGACCTCGAGCCACTTGTACCGGCATATCTGTTTGTCCCAGGTGCACACCGTCTGCATCGACAGCTAGAGCAATATCGATACGATCGTTAATGATGAGAGGGACGTCATATTCTTCACATAAGCTTTTACACTCCTTGGCAATTTGCAGAAACTAGGGTGGAATAAACACCACGAACAACATTGAGTGATTGAGATGACGAAAGCAATTTAAAACGTACTTCAGCTGTGTCTGCTTTCTTCTCTCGCACTTGTACGATCGTAACACCACCGTTCAAAGCCTGTTTGGAAAAATCAATCAGGGACTCGCTGGAATGTCAGGAATAGTCACTTTTCTGAGAACTTCGCTGTGTGTCTGTTTGGAATAAAGCATAAGCTGATTCAAGTGGTTGCAGCGCGGGGAATGTACCTTTCCTTCGGGGAGTAGCTCACGCCCGGTGACCAAGTAGAGGGAGTAGTCGATCGGTCTCTTCATTGTCGGATTATCATTCGTTTTGAGGGGTGTCAGCGGTTAATGGGGTTGACACGACCGATGACGTAATGAAGCCATTTTGCGTCACTCCGAGTTGCCTATAAACGATGTATCCAATGCGTTGGTTTTCTACAGCAACAAAGCGCTGCAGTGCACGAGGAGGACCAGCGTACCAGAAAACAACAAATGTACAAGATGTGAGACATCGTTTCTGTCTTCGTAATACAGAGACAGCGGCCAAGGTGGCAGAAGCGTTTGTTCCGGCTGGGACAAAAGACAAGGTCGTTATTGAAGCATTTCCGGGTATGTCAAAATTTCTGAGAACAACAATGCATTGGGCTGACAGTGACCCTTGTAGGACCAGGCGTATTGACACGTGCGTTGCTGCAGCTGCCGAAAGAACGGATACGCAAGATTATTGTTCTCGAGAATGCCGAATGTTTTCTTGATAGCCTTCTGGTATGTCGACATATTATACTGCTTGTCCGGCCCGTTGAACACGTTCAGCCGCTCCAAACGATTGATCCTCGCGTGCAAGTCCTCCCTTTAGACGGATATGCGTGGAGTACCTACCACAGTCTAGAGACCGAGGGCCACCTATGGGATGTTGAGCCTCCCAGCTGGCAGGAGCGTACGTTTCTCTTGTGTTTATAAAAGTACATCAACTTGAGTTAATTCCGTTTCCTGTAGCTGATCCTCCACTCCACTTTATTGCACATCTCCCGACTTCGATTTATGGCGAGCAGCTCATTGCACAACTTCTGCGTCTGGTACCCGACCGGGGTTGGTTGTTCCGCTACGGAAGGGTTCCTATGAGCTACATAATGCATGATTTTGTGTGGGAGGTGTGTTCACATTGTCGTCTTCCTTGGTCATTCTGAGAAGCCCGTGTAGCGTATATCAGCAGATACCAGCAGTGTCGATAAGCTTAAAAATCGCTGCAAGTTGTCTGTAATCGCTGAAGCTGTTGCGTCATTTCGTGAGGTCGTCCCTTCGGGTATCCTCCAGCCATACGAAGAGCACTTTTGGCCACCAAGTATTGCCACTGCCGAACGTCGTTCAAGAAAAAACCGGAAAAACGGAAACATGGTAGCTATTACTGTTGATCCGTTGTTAGAACAGGTCTCGTTCCTAATTTCTAGTGACTTGAGATAACTCATAGACTCGACAGGCCATCAAGGGAGGACTTATTGATAAGTGGGACTTCTGCCTACGAAAACTTTTTGTCCTCAGATCGCATCCACTTAATCGTGTTATCTCGTACGTCGGTATAGCCCGTTCGATCATGATTGCTCATCCTTTACTAGTCATCTGGCCCCGGGTGCGTCAACTTTGTTGACAACACTTGAAGATAACTCCTCTTCTGGTCTCCACTCAATCGATACTTCGAAGCCTGTACGTGAAATGGATGTGCACGATTGGGCAGCACTGGTGCAGGCATTCCATTCATGGCCATTTGCTCCTGACGTCAGTCTACGATGATAGCCTGCCAACTTTACATTCTAACATCTTTCATAACTTAGGATTTGCTTATAACGGACTCATTCTCCCGTGAGGAGAGGCTCTAGATATATTGGGGCTTGCTATACATTATGTCAACAGCTAGGATATCAGGTATGGTTGAGCGGCAAGAATGAGCAGTAGTCTGGCGAGTCTTATGAGAAGACTTAAAAGTCTTACCCAAGATCATCTATACAAGCAATATACTAAATCTACAGTACAGGAAATAAAATCAACAAGTGACCTAGTGCCAATCAAGTTGGCTTTTCAGAGTATGCATCTTCCCCCCACCGCTCCCAGACTTGGTCTACAAAATGTCTCATCACGCCTAAGATTTCTTTCCTAACTGACCACCACCCCTCGCGTCGGATGGTCTCGTACGAGTCAAATATTGTCCATGATCGTGAAGTAGTGTGTATGCCGCTGAAGCACGGGTTCTCTCGAATCGGCGTGAATTCGGGGTATAAAGGATCATAGTATGTCGTGTAGAAGAGGCGACGGGCCTCTGCATGAGCATATCTGAAGACAGGGATCAGATCGATATGTAATATGTGAATATTACAATACCTCCACATTGCCAAGAAAAATAATAACTGGATAATGATACCACAGTATATGATGAAAGATTTTTTGGTGACCGGCTGCGTAAAGGATGAATACAAGAAAGATGTGGGCCCAGATGCACATACCAAAAGCCCACGAGTCCAGGCGGAGAACTTTTTGTCGTGACATAAGTCGTGATGTCTAGTTGTCTCTAGGTGGAGACTATGGGCAAGCTGGTGGCGGGCGAGACGAGCTGCTTTGGAAACTTCTTCCAACTGCTTTATACGACTTGAATCGAATTTGAGATTGTCAGACCTATTGATTAATCAAATGGTCACTTGCGGCCACCTAGTAAAGATAGAAATGAAACTAACCTATCGGTTTTGCTCAAGCTTTCGGTCAGGTCCCCAAGGGTCTTCCTCATACAGGCCAATGCCTCAGCACGTCCAGCCGGAATATCGTCTGAAATAACAGAAACATCTGCTTCAAGCGACCTATGTATTCTAGTCCCTTCTTCCTCAACTCTTTCCTGGCCATAAGCATCCACCAGTCGGACAACCGGGGATTTCCGTAGCGATCGCGGAGATAGTCCTAGACCAGAGATCGGTGTTGTGGAGTGTTCTGGGGTAGCGGGTCTGTGCGACACAGTAGATGCCAACGTTGACTGATGAACTCCGTTTACAACCATTTCGACGTTGTCGACGGACTCGTGAATTGTGATCAGCCTTGGTGATGGAAACTCAGTATTTGTCCATCTCGTGGCGGGCACCGGTGAATTTGGCTCTTCCGTCACAGAGGTCTCTGATTCGGATACATCGAAACGGACCTTTAAAGGGCCTTTCCTTGAACCGAGCAACCCATACTGGGATTGATCCACACCATTGGTTAAGAGCGCAGATTGGCCTGGAGTTGCCACCCATGCACCTGGCGGCAGGGGCGTGCGCAAGGGGAGGGATTTGACTTGCACCGTTGTTCTTGCGGG
>JBBPKD010001048.1:0-12195 GCA_038089075.1 Singerocomus inundabilis
GCTGGATTCCCTCTTTTCTTTTTTTCCCTTTCCCTGTCTTTCCTTTCTTCCTCTTTTTGTTGTTGTTGTTGCCCTCTCGGGGCGCGTTTGGGACTTGCTCAGCGAACCCTCTGAAGATCATCACTGGCCGCGGGACGCACTCTGCCCATGGCGTCAGCGTTCTGAAGCCTGCCGTTCGCAACGCACTCGCGCGAGATGGCTGGAACGTCGGCGTCTGGGATGGCGGGCTAGTCGTGCGCGGACGTACCTAGGCAACACCCTCCACTTCCGACCACACATGCACCCATCGGAGACCGTCGCTGACAGCTTCGTCGTGGAACCCCTCCCCTCCCCTATACGTCTAGATCTATGTCTGTGCTGTACGCTATTCTGTTTCTCCAACTGCGCGTGTTGCGCAAGATGTTGTAGCATGTACAAGTATGTTTTTGTTTTTACTTTTTACGCTTTGTCTCGATATCTGGCTGCTTGCAAGGTGTGTTCTGCGTTACCCGCCCTTGTCTTTTTTCTTGTCTTGGTTATATCACGCGGGCATTGTCATGTAAAGGACTATATTGTGTGTTGTGCAAAAAGCTTCTATGAGTGGGGGATCATTAACATTGTACATCATACACGTGTCCAAATTTTAGCGAGTCTCAAAGCAGTGAGGAAAATGTATCAATCCTTTCCGTGAGCTCAAAAACGCCAGGGAAGATAGCAAGAAAACAAAGACGACGAAATGCCAGTGAATATGGTCCATGCACCAAGAAGACGACAGTAATTCACCAAGAGCAGAATTGAAGACCAGTCAGTCAGTCACGATAGACGGAAGAGAGAAAAGAACAAGATGATACGCGTGGTTATCCTCACCGATTACCGTCTCCTCAGCCCTAGTCGACAAGGAGGGCCACGCTCTACGCCCTGCCACAACCCACCCAGATTCATCTCGTCTGTGGTCTTCCTGGATCGAGGCACCGCAAGACCAAGGTACTCCAGATCCTCGACCCACGTGTCTTTTAGCAATAATTCGTCATCAGATTCAGATTCGGGTCCAGAGTGGACAACCCCAAGCACAGTGGTGGGCGCGTCTTTGGCAGCCCGATTGGATGGTCCTGCACATTTCGCAGCAAGATTCGAGTCCATGCCAACGACGGTACCAGATCGAGTTCGTCGCACGTTGGACAGTGAAGAAATCGCCGATCCAAGGGCGTTGTTGGAGAGAACTCCAAGTCCAGGTTTCGCAAAATCGGAGGCACGAATCGTCCCTGCGCGGTCCCGAGCAGACTTTCTTTTGGCACACTTCTTTGTGACGGATTCGTCGCGCGCGCCTCGCAGAGAACGAAGGCGCATTTGAAGAGGGATGGACGTAGGTGGGCGACTCCTCTGTCCGTCCGAGCACATGTCCGGATTACCTGCTTGGCATACAGTTAATAAAGGACACCCCATCCAGCAAGGCGGCGGCTATGGAAAGGTATGTGTTCGACGGTAAGGTCAAACAAAATGGTGTATAAGAAGTGGCCAGGGGCGATCAAATAGTTATATTACTTCGGAGACATACCACAGATGTCCATTGATCGCAACTCCAGCACCAAGTCAGAAGCAGGGCTCGAGGGAGGACAAGGGGGACAAAAAGTAGTTGTTCTAGGTGGCGAGGCTGGCGGAGTTAGTGCGCCAGTGTCTTCACACGTACGAATAACGAGGCATTGCCCATGCGCAGGACTGGTTCCAGGTGAGCAAAAGAGTTCTTCCTCAGCAGATAACCTAGGTGCGCTCTCCAGACAATGCATCTTAGTCGACATAGGGGAGTAGGCCGAGTCGGACAGGGGAACATCGTACTCTGCGATAAAGGATCCAGTTAAGGTATGGCCAGCTTGAGACCCTTCATGCTGAGCAGGAGCTTGACGAGTAATACGGGCTGGTGCGTCGTCCCGGCCGGTGGCATCGTTCCTTTCCGCGACTAAAACATTGTTCATAGCAGGTGACACGATTGTAAAATCATCTGAAGATGAAAATATACTATTCTCGGATAGATGAACGATCTGGCGTCGCGGAGCTGCTGTATCATCCATCATTTCGACATCGAGATCGCTGTATTCTGTGGGGACCTTGCGCGGAGAGTAAGCACGAGAATTGTCGGCTCTGGTCTGACGTTCGTGCACGTCACGCAGTTTCCGCAGTCGCGATTTAGCCGGAGTCGAGCAAGACAGGGGTCGATCAATATAAAACGTGGTATTACTATGAACAGATCCGCCACGCGACTGGACTTCATCATAGCCGTCAAAAGTGCGGGGAGGTGCCCTGGGACGTGCGATCCAGTCTTCTTGTGCGAATTGGGAGCGCATATACGAGCTCGAAGGGCTCGAAGGATAACGCTGGTGTTTGATGTGCTTGGCAGAAGGCTCCCCACTTGTATCCTTGAGCGACATAGTAGAACTTTTCCGCGAAACATGTCGAACATTTTCTTTGAAAACTCCTGAAAAGGTACGGGATTTTGCGTGGAGGGAGCTACGCGAAACCCGACCGGAAGATCGTCCTTTGTCTTTATGCTTGGGAGACGAAGCAGCCGAGCCCGGGCGGCTGCTGAACGGCGATGCAAGAATTTGGGAATGCGCACTGTTTTCTTTGAGGTTTCTGGAGCTGGTACGAGACAAAACGCGCTTGGCAATAGGAACTGGCGATAGCTGCTCCGGCACCAGTAGTTTTACGACGGCAGACTCGTGTACCAACCGTGAAGAGGAAAATGGTGTCTGGAACGTGACACCATCCTGAGAGACCACATTGGAGGGTAACCCAGTGATGTCATTGTTCGGAACACACTCCTGGGTACATTTGATCCTTTTCGCAAGGTGTTCTCGGATATGCTTGTCTTCCAATTGTTCAGAGAGGGCGACACGGCGGGAACGCTTTAGCATACGACGGGCCATCTGGGTGTGGGTGAGGTCGTCCATATCTGGTGGTAGAACCTCCAACGGGGACGACAACAATTTCTTGCATGCGCTCTGGGCACGTTTCCTTTTGCGAGCATAGGTAACTCTGATGGGCAGCCGACTGAGCATGACGAGCCAGTCAAACGAACGACGACCTTGACGAGAAGATGGTCGTGCAGACGAAAGATTAACCAAGAGCTCGCGAAGATCTCCATTTATTTAAGTACATCTTGTAAATTACATAATACTTGTGATCTCGCCAAATTATCCCCTGTTGGTTCGCTTATATCATTTTGGGGCTGTGCTGCTAAGAGGGCCACAAAGGACGTTCAACAGAACCGAACAAAATTAAGACATACTCACTTCTCACTCGGCCAATCACTGTGGCCTTTGATGTGCTCCTCCGTTTGACCACTACTCTATCTGCTCACCACCCTTTTATTTCTTACCGAATATCTTTCTAAAAACACTAAACGTGCAACGACGGCAATGGTCGTCACTCGCAGAACACCGGTTGTGCCTCCACAACCACTGGCACGCAATCCCTCCTTCCAGGGTGCACAACGTCCTCCGCCCCGAATTTCACTTGCAAGGGATGTCCCGAGGAACTCTGTCTCCAGCGTGGCCGCGGCATCTGAATCTTCCAATGGTAACCACGATCACTATGGCGGTCTTGTGAGTACTGGTCTTTCATGCATATGCAAACCCTTTGGATGGTCTCCGTTGGGCTGGAAGTTGTTCGGCTCTTTGTTTCTCCCCGATCACATCCCTACGACAGTTCGGACCATGTTTTGTGTTTCATGTGCTAGACTTGAGGGGCTTACTGTCTTCGTTGCAGGACAACTCGGGAAAGAAACCCAAGAAGTCCAGACGACATGGCAAGGCAAGTACCTTCTTCGCTCCGTCATGATATCGTTTCCGACCGTTCTCAGAACAAACGCCGAAAATCCAATTTTCAAGCGTTCCTTGACTTCCTCACCAAGCTACTCCTCCTCGCGTTCACCGTCTACATGTTCTCCGTTTGTCCACAGGACACACACCTCCAGTCTCCGATATGTCGTGGCTTGACAGAGTACAAGCGCGTCGTACTTGATCCCTACGTCGTTCCTCCCATACAAGCTGTGCTTGCTCACGCCTCCGTTTCCCCTCATATCGAACGTGTGAAACCCTATGTTCACCGCGCCGTCGAAATAACGACTCCGATCTTTGATCGCACTCTGCAAGAATGGAACCTCCGTGTTGTTCCTCGATGGGAAAAACATATCGTCCCGGAATGGAATAAACGCGTCGTTCCCCAGTGGCACAAGTATGTTGTCACCCATTGGGATAAACATGTCACACCTCGTATCCAACGCGTTCGGTCTACATTGGAACCTTATCGCCAACGGGCTACTCAACAATATGAACAGCGTATCGTGCCGCGTGCCCGTGTGGCGGCGTACAATCTTCAACGGTGGCAGCGTCAAGCACAGCCGTATATCCTTATGGCGGTAGCAAAGACACAGGAAACGTACCATGCGGCAAAACCTTATGCTGCTCCGTTGGCGAAAAGACTGGGTTATTTGCTCCAACGGCTTGCTCTGCTCCTTCGAGAACAGCGCCACAAATTTGTTGACCCTCATGTCGCCAAGATGTGGGAGAAAGTAAAGGAACTTAGCCGGGGGAGACAGGCCATACATGAAACCACGCCTGGCCCTAGATCGCTGTCGTCAGACGCCCCGCTCACGATCTTGGAGACGCTGAATCACGAGCAAACTGATGTCTTGTCTTCCGATTCCTTCACTTCCGCCTGTCACGCCACCTCCATTCCCAAGCGGATTGATGTCTCGCCCACGTTATCATCGCTTAGCGTCCATGAAACAATTGACGTGGAATCCCACACATTCATGCAGCCGACGTCCCAACTGGTTCCAGAGTCAGAGTCATCTACGCAACTCGTTGGCACACCGACGATTAGCGAGCCTCCCCTGAGTGCGGAGACCTTGCATGAATCAGAGCTTCCAACATCTGCACTTGTAGAGGAATGTGACTCTGCTACGTCCCTAGCGACGGTGGCACCGACCATCGTATTGTCGTCACGGGCACCTTCCGCTGTTGATGAGCCCACCGAGTCCTTGGCTTCGTTGGCACCGACCAAAGTCACTGTCCCGGCTGCGTCAGCGACTGTCTCTTTACCGAGCGCATACACTGAGGACGACATTGACGTTGATGCGTTCTATGCCGAATTGGGACTTGACGAACCGCTAGGAAATCCCGGTAGTTCCGAGGAGTACAACCCTGGCCCATCCAGCACGCCTGTAGAGACTGAGGAAGAGAGGGCAGAACGACTTCGTCTCGAGGCAGAGGAGACAGCCCGCAAGCGCGCTGACATCGAAGTTCGTCACGCCAAGTGGGAGACAGAACTTGAAGCACAGATGGAGCGCAGCACTGTGCAACTCCAGAGCCGCCTGGGTAATCTGCGCGCGGTGGCTGCCGCTGAGCTGTCGTCGTCTGTCCAAGTGCGCAGTTCAATCGAGGAGCTTGTCAATGAAGCGGAGAAATATCTTAAAGGGGCAGAAATTTATCTCAGGAATCTCAAAGGGGAAAATCGCAAGTCGGACGAGAAACTGGCGCTCTGGGACCGTGTCGCCAAACGTGTGCACGACAAGTTCATCGAACGTTTGTCGGGCACCGAGGGGGTCGTCAATGCGTGGTACAGGATCGTGCTTGACAAGGAACTCCAAGAGGTTCGTAAAGACAAAAATATTTTGTTCTTACCCTTGACATTCGTCAAATACGCTACAGGTCGCCACAGTGACTGCCGCAGTGCGCGATGTCGCAGAGAAAGGCCAGCTAGATCTGGGACTCGATTACGCCTGGTTGGAAGATGTAACGTACAACGATTGGCAGCGATACCACGCCCTGGTAGGAAGTCAGTATTGATTTCAGCACGTTCTAGTACGTAACGAATAACTGATGGTGCCTTGCATAGCTAGCGAGCAGTACGCTCAGGAGGCCGCCTCCATTCAAAATGGGACGCATCCCAGGGTGATGGTAACCAATCCGATGAGCCCGATTTTCAAAGACCTAGAATCCGAAGTTCAGGATGTGGTGATTGGGTTTGAAACAAGGCTGCGTCGGATCAAGCGGGAAGGCGAACGTGCATTCAACAGCTTCGGCAACGGTATTGCACAAAGGGAGGAGGCCAGTGTGGAACCTGATGTGGAGGTGGAGCCAGAAGCGACCATTCTATCTGTGCCACGCAAGGGTGCTGGGGAGCAGGGTTTTGTCCCGCCGGTGGTTATCGGCCGGAGCCGGGAGGAGGTGCTGGGAGCGTTGGGCAAGGTTGAGGGTAGCAATGAGAGAGATGGTGCAATGGGCGGATCGCAAGTTGATCCGGAGGAGGCGGTGTCTCGTCTCGTGCGGGACGTGCAAGGGGACGCGGAGATCCAGCGCACGGAGCTATGATGGTGATATGAAGACAGGGTGTTTGCTACGTTGTTGGACGAATGACCTGGATATGGCTATGCAGCAACTAGGAGTACGTATTACTTGTCCTGAGAGACGGCGTCAGCGGATGTGGGTACCCTGGCGCGGGCGACGACGTGGGATCCAGAGGAGGGCGGGCATGCGACCGACGGGGGACCCTGCAGGCGCTACTTTCCCACATGGAACTCAAGTCGGGGCTGCACATGGCACCCACATGGCAACTGCACCCTCGGCGGGCTATGCACTTGTCCAAGCACGGACCCTGCGCACGGACATCATGGCAGCAGCTGTCGACGAGGAGGCGTCTGTCGTGCCGGGGTACCTGGATACGAACAGTATAAAGAGAGATTTCTACAAGATTGCCTCCGTGTGGCGCTGTCGTGTGCAAGTTCCTCGGGGAGCGTGTTGGACTCAGGATACGTACGACGTGTAAGCGAGGCCTTGCCTGACCAGTACCAGAGAACAAGGAACCGACTGCCTATTCCGTGTGCCAGTCGTCTCTCAAAGAGTTTGTAGATGACGTGACGCACCGCTCCACACTCGGGTCCCGAGTGTCGCGACTGGAGCTAATCGCAGGCCAATCTCGTCAACGTCGACGTCGTGGCGACAAGACCGTACCCCTTTTTGACTCACCTGGTGAGACATTCTTGGATATGACTTAATGGAGACAATCCAATCGAGTATGGATAACATAAAATTCAAAAAAAAAAAAAAGTGACACACATCATCGTCTGTAAGAATAGGCAAGGCCGGGGGGGTCCGGGCGGCAGAAGACATATCTGGAATCACTCGGCATCCACCGAATTGCTCTCTGTCTTCCATCGTAGATTTGATTCGTAGAACCTGATCAGCTGAAGCGAGAGCATTGTCAGTGTTTGCTGGAATGCACGCTAGCGACGACGGACCTTTTGAGGAAACTTTTCTGCACAGATGCCAGAGCTCTCTCGCACACGCTTCTTGTCTTTGCTACAGATGCCGTTAGCACAGATACGCGTCGTCGGCAAATGAATCACGCACAGAGTGAAAAATACATAGAGCTCGCCATCGTCCTCCCGTTCGACCGTGTCGACCGATTCGATGAGATCCTCCCATGAAGGGACCTTCATGTGTTTCTTCATAGAGGCAAGTACTTCCTCGTCCTCTGATTCAGGCTTGTTGTCCCGCCCGGCGTGACCATTGCTCTTCCGAGGCTTTTTCCTCACCCTCTGTTCGCTCTCATCTCCGTCTCGGACACCCTGTTTATCTGACGGCAACGATTCCTTCTTGGGTCTCCCACGCTTCTTTGCAGCACCGTCTGGTTCGGCAGACGATTCCATGTCAGCAATGGGCTTTTTCGGGGTCTTTTCAGCAGATTTGTGGATCGACATGGTAGTGTCTGACTTGCGAGGGCCAGTCTTGCTCTTCTTCTTCTCCGCCCAAAAAACATCGATCACCTCCTTTGCATTGCTGCACAAGCATCAGCGAGATGGGGAAGGAGGAACGTGAACAGAGCCCACACACCCCGCATCTCGCTCATCCACCCAACTGTTATGCTCATCACCGTAACCCTTCCACTTGACGAAATACCCCATCCGACCCTTTGGTCACAAAAGAGGAGACGCGTGCGGTTCGTGATCACGGGGTAAATGACGCACGGAAAAGACGACTCACCCCAGGAAACTGTCCCTTCTTTGCATCAAGAATTTTTTCAATCTCAAACTCTTCTTCTTCCTCTTCCTCTTCCTCCCCGTCGCCCTCTACCGTGGTGTCTTCAGGTGCCTCGCGTGTCTCCTTGGCTGCCTGGTCTGCATCGGATTCAGAGGCGGACATTCGTCGTTTCTTTGAGCTGTACGTCTTCTTCGTCAACCCGGTGTGAATGAGCTCGGCCTCGCTTTCGGACATCGCCTCTGCAATGCGCGGCATCGTTGTGTAGACTCTTGGCGCGTCTGAGTAACAAAGGTCGAGCAGTGAGTGGTTGGAACACCACCAACAAGAGCACGCTGGTGGCACAAACGACCCCCCCTCCCGTGGGAACTAAATTCGATCCCAGCGGGCCTCCCTCTTGCACCCAAATTTGGAAGGTGTACCGGAGGGATCGTTGGTCTACCAAGCTGTGTTCCAGGCTGAAGCCCTGGCAACCACAACGAGCCGTCGGAAATGAGCCTTTCCGAAGTTAGATGATCCGGCAGGCGCGACGGCCAAGGAGCCATCCTAGCATCGCAGTTGGGCTGAGAAAAAGTCGTGTTTTCATGCAACGGGACGCGTTTTGCCAAGCAACGACGGTACAGTGTTGATATATAAAAAAAGGACAGTAACAAAGTGACATGGGTCTTTTTATCTCCGGGAAGGGCTCGCACTCCGCCCACGTGCCTCTCTTCCTCGACCCTTCTTTGGACCCGAGGGTGGTGGCCGAACGAACGCGTAGTCACACTGTATGACCTGTTCCAACAACGGCGTCCCCGACGCGCCATCGATGGCTGCCTGTGCCTCTGCCATGGTCTCATACTCGACCAACGCATAGCCCTAATTTCATAACGCGTGAGCGTGCGCGCAGCGACAAGGCACTCTACCGCGCACCTTGACATAGCCAGTGCGGCGGTCCAGGTTGAGATGCAGGTTTTTTATTTCGCCGAACTCAGCAAACTTGTCAATGACGTCCTCCTCCGTTGCCTCTTCGTGCACATTGGTGACCAAGACAATCCAACCTTCTACGGCTGTGCATCGCAACGGAAATAAGTGGGCGCAGAATGAGCGATAGGGCAGGCCAAGGAGACGCACAGCGAGCGGCACGGGTGTCCGAGTCCTTGATGTGAGACGATTCGACTCTGTCGTAAGTGGCCTCTGCATTCACGGTGACGTCGTTTCCACCTGATACGATGGCGCAGTGGTCAGAGGGGCAGAGAGCTTGACAGCGACGACTTGCCTGCGGTGTTGTGGAATCCCCTGCCTCTGCGTCGGACGGTGCCCGCATTGGCGACTGTAGAGCGAGGTCAGGACGTGCAGCAAGTAGATTAGGACGACAGACAGACCCTCGTCAATGTTCATCTCATCGTCCGACATGGTAGTCTTGGGATGGGCAGATCGGTGTGACAGATGTGACAAGTCAAGTAAGCCGGAGGATCGGCCGGCATCGGCGCCGACTTCGGGCGTTGTCACGTGTATCCGCTGGCGGGGCTGGCAGGCGGGGGGCGACGATAGCGACGAGCGGGGGACCGCCAATCTGATCTGCTAGACAACCATTCAGTCGTGCCCATCACGTCACTTTGTCACTGCCGCCACGAGCTGAGGACCTCGTGCTCCCACTCCAGGTCTCCAATCCAGGCTCTGCCGAACAGAGCACAGCGCGCCCATCGGACGCGCTCCAACCCTCCAGGCATGCCCGCTGTGCGCACGGGCGTCATCCGTGTCCATGTTTCGTCGTCCCTTGCCTCATTGTCACTTCTCTGCTTTTTGAAACCTGTTTCGATTACTTAAGCAGACGGATCGTACTGATCGTCCTCCCGAATTCAGCGCGCCATGACGCCCCTTCACCCGCCCGTCGTTTCCGTCAGCGCCGAGTGCGTTCTCGTAGCCCCAGTTCGCAGCTTAGACACCGCTCAGGGCCTCAGGCTGTCGTGCACAAGTCTGTAGCCTACGTGCCTGGTTGGATCTACACTGCCTCAAGCACCGAGATCTCGGCTTCCCAAACTTTCTGGGCAAAATGTAATGTAATATGCCCGAAGGGCTTTCAATCCCTCTTTTTTTTTTTTTTTCCAGCTCTCACACATTAAAGTGCTTCGCGACGCGTTCCTTATTCAAGGGTCACGCGGATTTGCTCATTGTCGAAAGTATTTAAACCCCTCTGGTCTAGCCGGACTCTCCAGCTCATCTCTCCTGTCCTCCTCGAACACTCGCTTGCCCTCCCACATGGATCCCGTTCCTCTCATTCACCACCCTTGCATGGTCTGCTCCAGGCCGACGTCCATGTGGTGTAGTCGCTGTCAAGCAACGTGGTACTGCACCCCGGAACACCTCCGAAGCGTGAGCATCCCTCGTCTTCTTGTCACGCGACTTGTCGTAAAGGAAAACGTCTTCCAGGACTGGCCCCGCCATCGCAAGGAATGCGTTCCGGCAGCGCACGCGCAGAACTGCAACATCATCGCCACTCCACCTCCCGCGGAGCAGCAGTTAATCACGGTGTCTGCCATCAAGGCCCTCCTCCATGCCTGGTTCCATGTATTAGCAGCGTCGACACATACAGAAATGGCGCACCAACCAAGGAAGACATCATTGGGGTCCAAACACTCGTCCCGCCCCATCAAGATGTCGAGGTGCACGTTACTCCGCCCCATGCCTGGCATGTGTGGATTCTGTTAAACATCTCGGTCCGTCAGCGCACAGATCGTGTCAGGGTCACGCAAGCTTACAGCAGCGACGATCCTGCGCTCCATGAGTAGACGTGCCGGTGCGTGTACGCCATACAGATTACGCAGCATTGTCAGTTTGAAGTTGTCCTGCGTCTCTTCCCACTGAGGTGGACTCCGTTGAGCAATGCAAAGAACGGGAAAACGGCTGCTTACACGTGAGAAACGATTCTCAATATCGCCTCTTGATTCTGTTTCTGCTGCAATGCTGCGTGGGCCATATTGGAGAGTGTCATGAAGCCCGAGGCTATTGGCTTTGGCAGTCAGCGAGGCAGACTTGGGTTGTGCAGGTGGTGCGAGACGCAGAGATGGTTCCTGTATTGCGAAACAGGTCAGACTGAGCTGAGTGGAGGAGGACCGGGGCGCGTACCATGATAGTCAGATGGAGAGGAGCAGACTGACGCGTATGATCGCGTGACATCTTTGTGACCGACCTGTGACCAGCCTCCTTGCGTTCAGCGGTACATACATATAAGTAGCCCACGCATCAATCCAACGCTCGCATCCATCTCTCCTCCTTTTCTCCTTTGCCTTCAATCAACCTTTACCTCCTTCCACATCCAGGACAACAATCCAACCCGAGGAACCCAATCACCCAGGTCCAGTTCATGTCCACTAGGCATCCACGCTCTTCTAACATCTCAGTCCGCGGTGCGGTCCCCACTTCCCCCGCTCGACACATAGAATCCGTAATCTCCATACCTTTCTCTACTAGCCCCACCCAGCCTCGTCCCCGCATAGCGAGCCAAGGATGGCCTCCACGTAACCCCCCTGGAGCTATAGGCATCCCACACGGTGTCCGTGGAAGTAGCTCTCTCACCTCTAGTCCTCCTACTCGACCCACCTCCCGTTCTTTCACTCACTCCTCAGTTCTTTCCGGTCGGGGTGGCGCATCCTCATACACCATTTACGAACCCCGTGTGATCAGGGTTGACCCGACTCACATCACCGATATAGTCTGTCCCCATAATTCTTCTGTGTCATCTAGTTCGCCAACCCGTACGAGGCGGCCAAGCTCCGCTGGTGCTAGGGCGTGTAATGTTCAACGGCCTTCCGTCGCCCACGCTCCTGCTCCCACAGAGGCAGCCCCTTTCCCTCGTCCAACCTATCTGGAGCATTCCGCACTTCGGCATCTATTGCAAACAGAATCATCGCCTTTAATTCCTCTTCGTAAAGCAGAACTGATTGCAAGGCCAGATTCCTTGAGTGCAAGACGTGTGCAACGGTCACCGTCATACGATAGCGACGAGGATGATATGAGCCCTCCCCGCGAGGTCCGGAAGAGCACACCATCTCCCATACCTGCGTCGTCGCCAATCTTACTGTTACCCACGCGTTGGTGTGATGAATACAGAAGTCCACATCTAAGCGTGTGCGGAGATGGTCGAGAACTAATATATCAAGGTGAGCCATTATTTGAGTTTCCTTCCTAGCAGTGACTT
>JBBPKD010001049.1:0-12193 GCA_038089075.1 Singerocomus inundabilis
CGTAGTAGAGCGGGCCCTCCACGCTTGGATATTCATTCTTCGCTCTTGGCTATTAGCGCTCTCGCCTGATCCTTGAGTGTGTTCGTGACAATTGCTTCCGCAGTCGCCGAGTCGCATTCTATCCATGGCTTGAACGCTGCGTCACTAATGTTCATGAACGGGAGGCAACGGGCTGGCTAAATGCATGTCAGAAGATAATCAAGTGATATGTAAAGTTACATCGAGGAGAACATACTGCGGAAGGATGCCACCAAGGGGATAAACCGAGGTTGTATTGTTGACCCTACTGCATGCAAGGCAGTTACCATCGGGCGACAGAGCGATGGAACGAAGCCCTGCAAAAAATTTGATGGTCAGGCCAACCTGTGCGTCGAAGGAAACGTCTAAGAATACTGAGACTAATACACCGGTGTAACCTGCAATGAACCTCCCGTTGCTGACAAGCAAGGGGGGTTATTGCGATGACTAGGAAGTGACCATGGGTTGGAAGATATGGAGGCGGATACGATAACAAATGTGATCCTTCTAGACGTCGTTGCAAAGGGATGTTGACTATCACCGGACCACGCAAGTGGCGTAACTTTGGATAGGAAACAGAGATGACAGGGATATCAACCAGCTTCTCGCCTGTTTTCGTGTCCTAAACGCAGACCGAGATTGGCGTCGTGGTGGTGGTGGTTTCCGCTTGGACTAAACTTGATTCCAATAATGTCGATGTCATGTCAGAGTAGACCAGGCAATTTATTCCTGGTGGTGACGTTGAATATGTACGCGGTGTCGCGATCTTCCGATCCTGAGGCGATTTTCGTCAAGTCCGCAGAAATATCGATCGCGCCCACTTGATGCTTGTGCACGCCAAGCTCCAGCACTTTGGCATTCGTTCTCGCATCCCGTACCACCACCATCGGACCTTCGGCGTGCACTTTCCATCATCCATCTTTCGACATCTCGACACTATACACACGTTCACGAGTTTTCTGCCATCGACGGAGTATCCTGTAGTTTTGGCCACTTATTATCTGGTTTCCGTCCTTGGTAAACGCGACCGAGCAGGGTCTGCTCTCACAACGAATTTTTATAGCCTGCTTAGTAGTGTGGTCTGGATGAACGATCAATATTACAACTTCCTTTTATTTGCCAAACCAATTATACGCACATATCATTGTTGCGTCATGACCCGTCAACTTCGTAGTTGAAAGAGAGAAACAAGTATCCACGCGTGAAGTTCCCATGGCCCGAGGTCATGAGTCCTTCCATATCAATCCAAGTCCGTTTGATTCGCCTCACTCCCACTGGTATGGCGCTAGCGAAAACGGTGAAAACAACTTGTCTACAAACCACATTTGTTACTCTGACAAATTCAGTGAGGCGTATAGCAGTTTTCCTTTTGTATTTCGTCTTCCTGAGCAATTGCCGATACGACCGGCGGCCCTTCAAGCCGCATCAGCAGTCGGCCCATCAGCAAAAATGATGAAGAGGAAGGTCCAAGACCCGAGCAACCTTCCACCTCCTCGCACGGCATCGCCGAGGTCCTGTTTATTGACCGTTGAAGCAGAGAATACCGGCTGTGTCCATCAAGCGTAACCCCCTGAGCTGTCTTGAAAGAAGCAGTGGTAACAAGTTCTAGCTATGAGCACAGTCTCATCACGATTCTGCCCCTTCGTTCTACCTTCTTAATTCGACCTACTAAACTCTTGGTCACAGGCCATCAGCCTTTGATGCCACTCCTCTTAGTTGGCTGGATAATAGTCACTTCTGTCGCACACACCTCATCTACATGTGTCAAGATGTATATTACTATAACTAGAGGTGCTAATCCTAGTTGCCCATGCTGGGCCTTGTTAGAGTATATAATACTTGAATGGAACTGAAAGAAGATATAAACTAGAGTACTCTTATATGGCTTTGAATGACCTTGTATTATAAGGTTGAAATGCTTTACCATGAGACCTAGAATGTGCACACAACCACGAAACATCTTCACACTACTATCAAGTTTGCGCCTTGTCAACCATTCGGGCGTCGTAATATTGTCGATTCTGAAAAGGGTCTCTACACTTATGTTCCCACGCCCATGGTGACACCGCATTCAGACACGCATGCTCACTCCGGTGCGAAGATCTTCCTCCTTCACGCGTAAGCTGCATATCCCATCTCCATCCCTTAAGCAGCGACAGAAGTCAGAGAAAAAGCATGAGAATGAGCAACGAAAACAACCTAATGCGCAAACGAGCACGAGTCCAGGGGATGGAGACGAAGACTCCATTCGACAGGGTGTGTGCTGCACGCTGTACATGCACCCGTCTAATTAACCATAATCCTACAGTCAAACGCAATGAACTAGGAGTGCAAATGCTTTCGCGCCAGCTTCACGCCCAAATATTCAAGCATACTGCCTTCCCCCTGCCCGAACGCGCTTTCGTCCAAATCGCGCGTGACCACCTCCACATGCATGGTCTTGACCCGAAGCAAGGCTCTGTCCTCCCTGATACAGGGTTCACTCTTCCCCCACTCCAAGGCGCCGACATCGACGAGCACTTTTACCGTATCAGCCAGCGCTGCGCTCAACCCTGGCTGTCGCTCGCCAAGCAGCTTGCGCAAGACGCGTTACCTCCCAAACCCGAGTATTTCGACGTCCAACCAGGCTGGACCAAGTATTACCACCTCCATGATGGCTCGAGCTACAGTGAGCACGTCGCTTCCCCGGAACACGACGGCCAACCAGAGCAGATGCTCGTGTTCGACGTGGAGACGATGCCGCCGTACCATCCGTATGCCGTTCTCGCTTGTGCCGCGTCTAAACACGCATGGTATATCTGGATATCTCCATGGTTACTCGGCGAGACAGAGGAAGTACAGCATTTAATTCCGTTGGGTAGTCCCGAGGTGCCACGTATCGTCGTCGGACACAATGTCTCTTATGACCGGCAGCGCATCCGCGAAGAGTATAGTCTCAAAGGTACACAAACGCGATTCATGGACACGATGTCACTCCACGTTGCTGTCAATGGGATATCGTCACATCAACGACCGGCGTGGATGAAACACCGCAAGGCGAAAACCGCACGCACAGAACAGCGCACCGAGGCTATAGAGGCAGCACTTGAGATGATACGTGATGCCGCTACCCGAGAAGAGTCTGAAATCGACGCTTCTCAGCGTACGCAACTCCGTCGTCTGCGTGCCGAAATCGAGGAGAGTCTGCCTCAGCTGCAAGATGACGACATTGGCGCGACCGACGCTGAACTATCGCAACAGCGCTGGGAAGACCTTACGTCTGCCAACGCCCTGGCGGACGTGGCCAAGCTCTATTGCAACATCGATCTTGACAAGGAGATACGCGGGGATTTCATGACGTCCTCGAGAGAGGCGATTCACGCCGACATTCAGGATTACCTCGCGTACTGCGCAGAAGACGTCTACGTGACACATCAAATTTATGCACAGGTCCTCCCGGCGTTCCTGGAACGGTGTCCAAGTCCGGTGTCGTTTGCAGGTATCCTTACTATGGGTACTAGTTTTCTGACTGTCAACGAATCATGGGAAGAGTATCTAAGCAACGCGGAACGGACGTTCCATGAGTTGGAGGATAAGGTCAATAAACATCTCGTGGATCTTGCGAAACAGGCGATGGGCATGATGCAAGACGGATCATGGAGGGACAGCCCTTGGTTTTCTCAGCTCGATTGGACCCCGAAGGTGCCAAAAAAATCCAGAGGCGTGGATGGCGACGTACGTGACTTTCTGTCTATATTTACCTTGCTTACTAGTGGTGTTCGTCTGTAGGATCCAGCTACTACGCCGAAGTTGTCTGTGGACAAACAACCTGCATGGTTGCGCGATTTACTCAGGGATGGTGTCTTTAGCGCTGGCAGCGTGAACCGCGTGCTCCCATGTCTTCTCAGATTATCTTTTGATGGTCACCCTTTGCAGTATACAACGCAGGAAAAGTGGCATATCATTCGTGAAGGCGAGGTCACACGACCTCCCAGCGCGGGCTCGAAGAAGATCTTGACTGTTCTGGGCCCGACGCACGGCGTTCCTTATCTCAAGGAAGGCCGCTTAACTGCATCAGACCCGTCTTCGGCTCTAGCTATTGCCAGCGGGGAACGCACACCCGAGTTGGAAAGTCGTATCATTAATCTAGCAAAAGATGTTGCAAAGGAAGATTATGAGCATGATCCTTCCCTTCGACAACTGGATTGGAGACCGGTCCTCGTTACTCCCCACTCAAAGTTGTCCCAGACCTCTACCTCTAAAACTCCTAAGTCCCAGGTCGTCTGGCCAAAATGGTATTGGGACCTTGCAAAACCGAAGAAAGACCTCCCTCCTGGTACACTTGACATCACTGTGCGAAATCGCGTCTCTCCTATTCTCCTCCGCCTGTCTTGGATGGGCCACCCTCTTTTTCATTCCAAAGAACATGGGTGGGTATTCAGAGTCCCAAGCACCGTTGAATTCGCTACTCGTGCGCAGCCTCTCGTGTTTTCAGATCCCGCTGACCAAACATTGAGCGAGATGACGCTCGAAGGGGGAGAACATCATTTCCTCTTCTACAAGCTCCCTCACAAGGACGGTGAAAGGGCCAACGTTGGGAGTCCACTTGCCAAGACTTTTGTGAAATATGCACAAGATGGAACGCTGACGAGTCCCGGAAACGACGCCAAGGAGGCGCTGGACATGAATGCTCAATGCAGTTACTGGATAAGCTCGCGCGATCGGGTACTAAACCAGATGGTTATGTGGCAGAATGAACGGGTTGACATCCAGTTTTCGCGGTCGCCAGAGCACAAGTGGGGCATGATCCTTCCGCAGGTGATCACGATGGGTACTGTCACGCGTCGTGCGATCGAGAAGACGTGGTTGACTGCGAGCAATGCGAAGAAGAACCGTGTGGGGTCTGAGCTGAAGGCGATGGTTCGCGCGCCACCGGGGTATGCCATCGTCGGGGCCGATGTCGACTCGGAGGAGCTTTGGATATCGAGTTGCATGGGCGATGCGCAGTTTGGCTTGCACGGGGCCACTGCGATCGGTTGGATGACGCTCGAAGGTACCAAGGCTGCGGGGACAGACTTGCACTCCAAGACGGCAAGTATCCTAGGAATATCACGCGATCAGGCCAAAGTGTTCAATTATTCGCGCATCTATGGGGCAGGGATGAAACACGCGGTGCTACTACTTTTACAAGCCAACCCTGCAATGCAACCCGAGGAAGCCAAGAAGTTAGCCGAAAACTTGTATGCGTCGACAAAGGGCAAGAACACGCACCGACCGGACCTGTTTGGGCGCAAGTTTTGGTTTGGTGGGACGGAGAGTTTCGTGTTTAACAAGTTGGAGGAGATCGCCATGTCCGATAAGCCACAGACCCCCGCTCTTGGATGTGGGATCACGGCGGCGCTTTCCAAGGACAACTTGCCCGCCGAGTTTGGGTCGGATTACATGACGTCGCGGATTAACTGGGTGGTCCAATCGTCCGGGGTGGACTATCTCCATCTCTTGCTCGTTGCCATGGATCATCTCGCACGGGCGTACGACATTGACGCGCGTTTCCTCATTTCAGTCCACGACGAACTGCGATATCTCGTGTCCGAGGGGGACAAGTATCGCGCCGCGCTGGCGTTGCAGATTGCGAACGTGTGGACGCGGTGTTTGTTTGCCTTCAAACTGGGCATGGATGATCTGCCGCAAGGCGTGGCGTTCTTTTCTGCAGTGGACGTGGACCGCGTATTGAGAAAGGAGGTGGACATGACGTGTGAGACGCCCTCGCACCCGCGGGTGATTCCGCCCGGCGAGAGTTTGGACATCGTGCAGATATTGGAGCGGACGGAGGGGTCGTTGTGGCGGGATGGACGGTCGATGGATGCAAGTGAGCACGTGGAGGAAAATAATGACGAGGGGGAGGAGGCGCGGGGATATCAACGATCGGATTATCTGGCGCATAGGGCGAAGAGCGCCGCGTTTTTGCGGGCGCAGGCGACGGACGAATTTGCGGAGGTGAGACATCTCGCGAAGCAAGTGCGGGAACCACGTTCGGGCGGCGTGGGGGTAAGCAGGACGGGAGGCCGGCGGAGATGGGCGCAAGGGCAGGGAAGTGTGGATGTAGACCGGGGCACGTGGATGGCCATGCAGGAGGTGATGAACGCGGAACGTTCTTGACCCTACGGATGTGAGCGGGCGCGTCCGAGTCCGGAAAGCATGCATGACCGACGGAAGTCTTTTTATTGTACTCGCCCTTATTATTAGTGTTATTATATATTGCAGCTCGCCCACAGACGACGTTTCTTTCTTCTTTCCCTTTTGATACAGTTATTTGGAACCCACTCTTTTCCTTTCCTCAGTTCATCACCCGTACGACGACTGAGGTACATTGTAGTCCTGCACAACCAAAAACCCAGACTTACATATTCAGTAGTACTCTCGTCGTAGTACTTGGGGTCGCAATGGGAGAACCTGAAATCAATCCACGTGACCTCGACGCGCGTCGAGAGCATCGCAAATTCACTTTATTCTCCGACAAACCACCCCACATACTAGACCTTTCCCGCTGTCCCTGTAGAGCAGGTAAACACACTGTATTCCTCCATTTCACGCACACCATGCTATCCTTCACCCCTTCCAATATCTTTGCGATGTCGACCATCGTGTACCTCTGCGTCATTGCACCGAGTGCATCGGGAAGGCCTGGACGTGTCCCCGCCAGTCTATCTAGATACCGTGCTGGCACATCTCAGACGAAACCCACAAAATCTGCCGGAATACCTAATCCCGCACACGACCACCGTCACAATACATCATCCCTAGTGACACCGGCAGCGACCGCGGCAGGGCGCAGAGGAAACAAGGACAAGGGGAGGACAAGGGGTACGCCTGCCCGCAAAAACGTGACGGCGGCAAGGTCCGGCGTACGGTCCAGCACGGCCACGCCAACCAAGCGGCGACGCCAGAACGAACAGCCGACACCAGAGCCGACAGGGGACGCATCGGTCTCGACCACAGTGTATGTCAATGGAGCAGATACGTTCGCGCTGTTGTTGCCTCAGAATCCTGGAGGTGGGTACAACATTTACCCCCGTTCTTGCTTGTCGCGATTCCCTTATTTCCCTGCAGAGAAGGTGTCCGATGCAGAGGAGAACGCTATTGTATACTGTACGGACGGAAGCGGGTGCGGAAACCCTTTTCCGAGTGGGTTCATCACAGGATCTGCATTTTCTGAAGCGGACGATGGATCGTACGTGCAGGTACGGCTATCTGAGTTACCGACAGCACGGAGAGTGCACGTCAAAGGATAGACGAACCGCTAACATTTGCTTCAGGTAACAGGTTGCATGGACACCAGCAGGTTCCACTTTGCGAACGGCGACGACGGCGGGCAGCTTGACGTCAGGTTCCCAAATGGCGCACAGTGCACGTATGGAGGCTATGGGGCAAGCTTCATCGAACAGTAAGATGTTTGTTAGTGTTCATACGCAACTGATTGGTTGACTCTCGACGTGACAATGCGCGTCATGTTGGTGTTGTTTTCAACACAAAGGGTGGAACCATCTGCAAATCGGTTTTGTCTGCGCTGTTGCAAGAATGCGGATGACCAAGAAAATTGTAATTCGCATCATGACCAAGCCGGATGCATCGTGGCGATCCCGGGTACCTACAGCTTTGGAGGGGTCGACTGCTCCTAGTTTGACTTGTGCGATGGCAGTTGACGGGCCATGTTGAATCATGGTCAAGGTATAAAAAGCCTGCTGAGCCGGCGAAAAGAGGACATGTTCATGCAATTGCATAGTTCGTAGAATTAGTCGTCGGCTTTGTACATTCGTTGATATCCCGTGTATTTGTGATGACCTCTTCCTACTAGCAAGATTATTGCAAAAGCCGAGGGCAGAATCACAGTATATATCCACCTTTGAATCATGCAGAACCTTGGGGACTAATCAGTCACCTCTTCATTATTGTAAAGTCGATTTTTGCAGTGGTTCGTCCAACTGCCTTCAGACCCCACTCGAAGCACCAGGGTGTGGCACTGATGAGTCGGCCGTCGTGCCACGCTTGTCTCGTTCGTCACGTTCGCCTAAGCTCGTGAGATGACATGAGGTACGGTGGAGTGCTCTGGTCGATTGAGCTACGCGCCTCTACAAAAAATCCCTGATTTAACGAAGCGCATCTGCCAGTGCAACGACATACTAGTAAGCTTGGGAATACTCAAGCTCGTCGACTGGATTCGTGGCGAAGACGTGCAAAGGTTCTTCAGGATCAAAGCTTCAAAGACAGACAGTCTTGGTTCTTAAGGAAGCCAACATAAGGAACCAGGAATCGATGGTGACCAAGTTGTGCAACGTGGACACAAGGGTCCACCAGCCCTATGCCATATTGCTTGTACAGGTAATGAAAACCTGAAAACAAGCTCGGCAAAATTGAGTTGAGAGATAAACCTCCTTTTGGCGCACGCAGTATGCTAGGATACGCTGACTGTTTGCCGCCTGAGATGTCGCACACATCATCATAACTGTGTCGGGGGTCCGACGCACTCCGCCTGAAATGCTCATACGATCTGGTGTATCGGAGCATGAACCATGACTTTGACTTGCCGTCCGGCTTGCAGTTAATTTTCTTGACACTGGACAGTGACACCTTGAAGGCTCTGACCTGGTATGGAATCAACTCCTACGATGAAACCGGAACGGCTTTATGTACTTGGCCCCAGGTGAATCTGCAGTGTCCAAACATGCACATACCCTTTTACGAGGAGGCCCCGGCAAGTTCCCTGGTAAAGAGCCCGTGATTGACAGCTATCGACATACATCCATGATCGTCTAACCTCGCGTCAAGAGACCGGAATATTGAGTGCTCGACATGATGCCCAAGTTGTCAGTTGTCACGTCATAATCACTACATATGTCTAGCTGTTGATATTGTCGTCCCACAGCAAGCGACCAGAAGGGTCACCAGCTGACGGTGCAGGAAAGGCCGTGAGGTACGCGGGTGTTGCTATCAGCTGGTCTTTGATTGACGTCATGTTGATTTTCTTTGACACAGTAAGGATGTCAACCAGGATAATCTGGCTCCTCGTTCGGAATCGACCATCCAGTTCACGGATAATAGCAATCAGGTTTCAATTGATGACGATAAACAGGCAAAATTTATCAATGTGTGCTCCATCTCTCCTGAGCCAAGGATCATTCTGGACATTCCTTTGGATTGGATCGGCGAAAGAGACAAGCTGATTGATATCAGCATCACTGCGTCCCCTTGTGTCTTTCGCCTTATCGATTGCGATCAGCTCATACAACACAGGCGACTGCAAATACAGGAATATCCCTACATCTTCGGCACCTTGTACGCGACCGTGTCGTATATTTGGCGTGGAAATTCCGTCGAGCTCAAGACAGTCCCCACCTTTCGGGTGGCAGGCGCTATCAATGCTAATCCCGTCAGCATGGACGTCCTCCATTACGCATGCCTCGTCGCGAAAAGGGAAGGCGTGAATCGCTTGTGGCTTGATCTGTTGTGTATTGTGCAATCGAGCGAGGACGATAAGGCGTGGCAAATTGAACGCATGTATGAATTGTACATGCATTGCACTCTTTGCATGATCTTTCCCGCAGGTTTGCAACACATCCCACGTCTCGACGAAGAGACTGGGTGGATCCATCGTGGATGGACATTGCAGGAAACGTTGGCGCCGAAGCGCACCGTGGTCGTGTTTCAGTGGAGCTTTGGTTCAGGTATGGAATTTTCGATGTTACACTTTACTTGACGTTTGACTCCTGTGCAGGATTCATCATCGCTAGCCCAGGTTTCGGCCGATCTAACACTGTGACTGAAGTTGTCCCCGGGTGCCTCGCCATCGCTACTGCCAAGGATATTGTCGACGCATGCGTTCTAGGGTTCATGTTTTTCTTTCGCGAATATCCTGGGGACGACCCCAACGTTCGACCACTATTCATGATGAAGGCTAGAATATTTGGTCATCAATCTTCAAACCTCTTATCACTGGCCGCTGCAATGGATAATGTAATTGGTATCGAGCAAGACGTCCGGGAACATGCTATCTGGCAATGTGCCATGATGCGAAATACGTACAACCCTGTCGATATGGTATTCAGTATCATGGGTCTCTTTGGTGTGACTCTCCCGGTCAGGTCCTTCGCGAAACACGACCGTATAGGAGCCACCATAGCGCTCGCCCGGAAGATACTCGAATGTGGCAGGAGTGCAAGCTGGTTGGGTATATCATTCCGCTTGCCACCATGTCGATACCTTGCTACCTTCCCTATCTTCCCCCGCACTGGCCTTGCAGAAAAGGCGCTCGTTCGTACCAAGCATGGTTTTCAGGAAATGGCAGATTTCATGGACTGCGAGTTCCCAAATGCAAGTGCGCTTCAGAGCGGCATTCCAACAGGGACGATGGACGATGCCGGTTATTTCACGTTCATGGGTCGATATGCGCACGTTGTGCCCGAACGTCAGCAGCCCGAGAGCAACTCTCCGGTAAGCACGCTAGGAACACTCCATATAGAGACAGAACTTGAACGCTATCCCAGGACTTGCTTGTCAAGGCCGTCGATGGAAGCGTCTGGAAGGTGGTGGAATCGTCATCCCCACAGTCGCTTATCTCCGCCGTCGTCGTCGGATGGTTTAACGAGTATACACCTGGAAAGACGTTGGCGCTCCACCATTATTGGATCAAAGTAATGCTCATACGGGAACATGCACCCGGGAAATCCCATATTGTATGTTTTGGAGCGATGAACCAAATGTTTCGAAAGGTTGTCATGGGGTGGAAGACGCGCCAGTTCACTGTGGGAGGACCGAATCAGCTACCGCAAGGCCAGCCATGTTCCGGCGATGAAAACGGAGACGAAATAATCGAGGATATTCGTGACGGTATGGGATTCGAGATGGAGCGGTTGGGACCGGCGAGACGCTCTTATAAGAGCTGGAAAGAACTGAGTGGTCCGAGGGCAGCCAAGGCTTGGTCACAGCTTGCATTAGAGCGGGTCTACGCAACATTTGACCGAGACATACACCTCTCAACAGATTGGGCAGAAAATTTCTTCTAGGGCAGGACCAGCTTCGTCAGACCAATGAACTCTTGCCATCTTATAATGTTACAGCTTCCCAAGACCGTTGAATTCTGTATTCTTCAACACCCATTTGTGAAACGAAGCAGCAATCGTGCAGCTGTCTACCTCGCGGGAAGCCTATTGCAAGATTGGATGTATACCGGGCAAGGATCGTGGGCTAGACGATGGGCATCAGTGAAATAGTGCAACGAGTACGAGACAACAATCGAAGGCCAGCGCACTAGGTACACGTCAGTTCGTGTGGGCAATAATCATATTGTGGTACAACTCACCTTGGGAGTCTCACGAAAAGAGCGATAGACTGAGACTGAATGGCTATGAATGGAATAGCTAATACATGGTCAGTTGGCAGAGCGTGAACTGATAAAAAGCATACTTGGATCATATCTTGGAGGTTCGAACGCCAGTTGGCAAAGCATACTTAGGTCTGTGGTGGGGCTCAAGTTTCTGCAAAACGGACTATCGCAGTGGCAACGTGAGTCGGGCAAAGGCAGTCGACGTTGGAAGCAGGTCCATCACTAACAAACAAATTGGAAAATGGCACTTGATGCAGATCTCGATGTTCAAAGCCGTTGGCCAGGAGTCGTATATCGATTTGCATGCACATCTGACAAATCAACACCAATCTCGTGGATCCACAGGGTAGTGTTTAGGGATCAGCGGGGGTATATCTGGGGTACATTTGGGTCTGACCTCACCCGCACCCGCCGGGGGTATTTACCTGTGGAACGGGTACGGGTAAACCGCCGGGTACTGGGCCAAGTGGGTAAGGCATGCGGGGGGGTGAATAGGTGGGACAAGCAGGTGCCGTCAAACTGGAGCGCTCATATGCAAACATGAGCGCAAGCATGTTGTCATGCTCACGTTCATGTTTGCACACGAACGGGTGGTGCAGGAGGAAGGGGGGCGAGTTGCATGTCCGCGCGCACCGCCATCATCGTACAGTGAGGTTGGCCATCCCTGCACCGCGTCCGACGACGACATCATCGTCATAGCACTATGGCATTGACCATTAGCGCGTCGCCGTCATTGTCATTCCACGGGGATGGCCACCCTTGCACCACGTCCAATGACAATGTCGTTGTTATCGTCATTCCGTGGTGGTTGCTACC
>JBBPKD010001050.1:0-12192 GCA_038089075.1 Singerocomus inundabilis
CCAATTTCTGTCTGTTCATTTTCTTTATCTTTATCATCCTTGGATGCTGGTCTGAGCTGGATTGCAGATGATCACGAACAGGAGGATATGAACAACGCCCTTCAGTGGCTTGCTGGTGCGATTGGCCTTGCATCCGACAACGCTGGCATGTGAGCCGTGGATGACAAGAGAGCTTCTTGTTGCTCGTCTTGTGTTTCTGTACGTATATGCCTCACATCCCCATAAAGTATGGTTCTGGCCCTGCACCGTAGTACATTACTGCATGACCCCGGTCGAGGGTCGACGACGACATCACTCAAGCTCAAGGCCCAGATTACAGATCTCTGCCAAGGATGTCGACGATCGCAGGGGAGCAGTTGTCATGAGAATAATGCGGTCCTGGCGACGATCAATATGCTTGTGAGAAGTCCATCGCAGACTCGTCACTGTGACTGTCGAAGACGCGGATCTAGCGTCTTTGTCAGTCTACAGTGACTATGTGTGCGCTGGCTTTATCATGAATACAATGCTGTCTGTAGTTATTCTCCCTATGGTTGGACTGTGGTCGGTCCTGGTTGCAGACCTTGTCAGGTCTGGGAAAGACATCAATCACCCATACCTTATCTATGCCTTCCATATCGGCGTCGTTCCCCGTTCTTACGTGCCTGTCCCTGTCCTCCCCTTTCGGTAGCACTACACTGATTCCTCAATATGAAAGACTTGCGTTACACAGGGCCTTTCAACGACCCTCAGTTATTTTCCGACCTTGATTAATCATCCGCAGAAAAAAGGCGTCCCATCGTGAGTCTCTAATGACCATTGACGATGGAAAACTTTGGAACTGTACTGTACATCGGGTTCAAGTAGGCAACGTTTGAACACTCGACAAACCCCCCGTAGCAGTGAGGTAGCGATCTAGCTGGATCCCTACTGTCTGGGGTAATGATGCGTTTGGGCATTCCTTGGTACACACGACCCATATTATATGCTGATGCCGAACACTGCAGTTTAAGGAGCCGGTTACTCTTGCTTTTGTGCAGAGGAAAGGGACAATTGCGGCACCGCAGAGATGTTGCATGAACTGTTATTTTCAGATCCACTGTTCACTGGTCTGCCATCCACTCCTAACAAGCACTAGAGTACCAATCGTTACATTGGTCGTATCTGCACCAGTGTTCATCATCAACGATAGCCTTCCATCTCAATCTCTAGCGTTACAATCAGAATTGACCCATAACTGTTGGATAAATATTCCGGCGATCTCGACCACACATGCCTTATGGCGAGGCAGGCTAGTGCTACAAGGTGACGCAGATCGAAATACATACGCGCACAATGCCCGGCCACTGTCTACGTGCATACCGTTCAATCACCTGTGTCAATGGGTCCCATCCTGTGTGCCCGAGCGAACACAAAATAACCATGAGGGAAAGGTGATTGCAAGAGTGCTGGTGCCTGACACCTGGTGATGCTGATCCACTTCTAAGTCAAACGGTGAAGTGAAAAGGTATGCAAGGCGAACCGTTACATGGACCGTCCCGGCAGGGGGTCCAGGCGTATTGTTTGATTGTTGCGCCTAATAGGGAATAGAGTTGCTGTGACAAGATCCAGGACGACAAACAAAGAGACACACCCGAGGGTCTGGTTGATTTGGATTTGCTGTGCTTTGCCTGCCATGGGAAGCGTCTTCGTTTGCACGCTTGGGAATAGCAGTCTTTGCGCTCGATTTGTGCTACAACGCCATAAGTACCTGCAATACGAACCCGACATACAGCACACCTTAAATGATGTCGCAACCGCTCGCTAGGGTGGTATCTGAGATACAATTATTTTGTCAGGGGAGAGCACGTACTCGCCGACATTTACCTGCAGCCATCCACGAATATCCCTTATTTCTTTCATTTACTTTCTCTGATGGACGAGATTGACCATCAGGAGCCCTGTGCAACTCTCCAGAATGTTGGCTAGACTTGTGTGGAGTGACATCCTTGATACTTTTTTTCTGTAGCCACTTTTTAAGTTTTGAGTAGCTCTGGAGTAACGAAACAGTGTTCGGACTGTCCTCTGGACGTGCTTCCGAAGTAGAAGTCGCGGGAAGGGGATCCGACAACTGTGCTGGATCAACCTCCGAGATTACCTCCCCCCGAGGGTGGGAAGAAGAAACCGGGGATGGGGGCTACAGCAGTATCAACATAAAAACAAGAGAAGGATGCTAGTGACCACTGACCTCGTTAAAATCAAACTGGGCGGCTGGTGTTCTCGATGGCACCTCGACCTGTGTAGTTTTGAGAGCTTGCTTTGAGCGGGAACAAACAAAATACACTGAATACCGACCTCGAGAAGACTGCCACCTGCTTCACTGTGGTCCTCAGACTCGACTGAACCGGCTTTCCGATGTTCTTCCTGGTATGTGTGTACAATGATGAAGTCAGTGCAACACCCATGGCGGTAAAATGGTAAATCGCTACCAGGATCGATTCGGACGATTTGTCATTGTGGTTACCAGAGGTTGAGGGCTGCTTGCCTTTATGTCCTTCCCCATGCGTAGATTCCTAGCATAACTCATTCATGTGAAAGACAGAACAAGAATTGTTCAACAAAAATGCTCACCTGTGAAGGGCCATACAAGTCTGGAAGAATGTTGCCAAGATAATGAATGGCAATTTGACCATTGTTTCGGCCAACTGCAAGACAACTACTGTCAGGAGAGACAGCAATCGACCGTATCTCATTCCTGTCTTCAATAACAGGGTCAACTCGAGTAAGTGTAGAGGCGTCCAGGAATGAGATGGCATGTGGTGTAAATGTTGCAATGAATTTATCATTGGTGGCCAAAGCAATGCTGGTACCACGGAGTATCAGTGACTGGGTTAGCATAGATCCAGTAGACGCATCAAAAGACCGGATTGTGCCATCGTTAAACGTTGCAAAAATTTTCTGATCATTGCTCGACCATGCAAGGGGGGTAGACGGGAGCCTGGAAGGTATGGTAACATCGGGTTCATTGATGGTGATGAGCTCATCACCGTTATGACTATTGAAGATGCGAATTGAATTCAAGGAGCAGGCAGTAGCAATCCGCTCGCCGCTTGGGGAGAACTTGATGCCATTGACCCAATTACGATGCTCAAGTGGGCCGACAAGCCTCTCCCCCGTGGAAATACTCCAAATACTTGCACTCATCCAAGTCCCGGTGGCAAATATGGTCGAATCTGGAGAGACATCGACTCCATAGACTGCATCCGAGCCCTCCACGTGGATAATCCTTGCAGGTGTCTCTCCGTCCCACACACTTGCCTCCGCGCCGGAAGAGCCATACACTATCCACTTGTGGTTGCCTGATATTGAGATGGTCTTCACTTCCTTTCCCGGCGTCACTTGCTTCCCCACCTCTCGGCCATCCGTGAGCCGCCATCGTCGTATTCCACCCACACCCCCTCCGACAAGGTGTGTTCCGTCAGACTGGAACGCGAGTGCATATACCTGATCAGAACTATTGGTATCAAGGATGGTCGTTTGGTCTTGCTGCACGTTCAGCATTTCTCGAACACTATCCCAACTTGGAGCAGCTACGCACCGGTATTTGTCAATGACATCCCCGCTGATGGCAACACAATTGTCGGCGTCGTAGTTGAACGTGTTTCAAGTCTCCTCGTGGTGCGTGACGTTGATTTTTCCTACTCGTATTTGATATGGGTCTTTGTGTCTTGAGGCGCTTATCCTTGGTTGTGTCCCACCTTCCAGGTCTCCGTCGGATGCGAATCAGGTTCATGAAAAATGAGTCAACTCGGGAGCAATCTACTCTGGGATACGCATTGGTCATGTTTCCCTCCTAAATGCATCCGTGTTTGAAGTATGAAGTGCAAGCTGTTTGCTGATACGTCCTCGGCAAGTTTTCCTTTCATTTCATTCGTGTTTGAGGTGTTGGAGCCTATACTCTAAACGCAAGAGTTATCCGACCTCCAATTGAAGACGTGTTTTCTCAATGAATGGGCTACAGGTATTCGACTTGAAGTTCACTTGGTCCAAACACGACATGATGAAGACGTTCCCTTGGCTTGCACTCAGTGAGACGGAACCAGACAGATACGCTCCACACAGTCAAACACACCGCGTAGCGACGTGTCTCGATGCACCTCCGTGCTTCTTGATCTTCTCTCGGATCATGGAGCGGACGATCCCGGTATCACCTCGTACGTTCCCTCTCAGACGTGATACTGTCGCAGTTTATAAAAAGGAGTCCTGTTTCCGCCATTCATAGACAACCCAGTCTGCAACCCACTTTCATTGGCACACCATGTTCCTCCGTCGTTCGTCTGTGATGCTCGTCCTTGTCCTGTCCGCCTGTGGCACGCCGATGAAGCTGCGTGCCGTGGCGGATGTAGAACAGGCCATTGAGAACCTGCGTACGGAAACACAAAACCTTGATGCGTCTATCAATGCGTTCCCCGACAGCGGCGGACTGCTCTGGCAAGCCTGGGTAAGCTCTTTACGTTCTCCACGTGTCCTCTTCCTCTTCCTTGTTATGTATCTGTCTCATGTCGAACCCGCACACCACGATAGGACGTCGTCGTCAGTGCTATGAAGGTCCAGGGCGCCACCGAGAGTGCGACGGCCGATATCAGTGTCCGTCTTTTGCGTTTGGGTGCTACACCTTTTTTTTTTCATCCTCACTCTGCTCCACTCTACAGGCAAACGCGGAATTCGACGAATTGGATGGCAACACCATCGTCAACAAAGTCGGGGCGCTTACAAACGACGTCACGACCGCGCTCAACGATGCCATCGCGAAGAAGGACGCACTCGCCGGTATGGGCGTAGACGGAATGGTCGACAACGAGATCCAAGCGCTGTGGACAGATGCCACCGCATTCAGCGAGGCGCTATTGGCAAAAGTACCGGTTCGTCTGTGTTTCCGTTTGTTTCCGTCTCACGGATGCCTGTTCCTCGTGCCCGTGACTTTCCGCTCTTGTTTCTTTCTTTGGATGCTGATTCTGAGTTTGGGGCCCGGATTGGGGGTGACGACCGGTATGAACAGGGTGACTTGCAGGACTCGGCGCAATCATACACCAATGCGATCGACGGTGCGTTTTCGGAGGCAGTAAACGCCTACGCATCCTAAACGCATCCCGGGCCGCGCCGCTGCGGGAAAGCATATCTCCATCCCTATCGTGTGTCTGTTGTGTTCCCGAATAGTCGACTAGTATGCCTTTAATTTTTTATTTTTATGTTCCCCTTGTTTATCCAGTGTGGTGGGTGTCGACGTGCGTGCGAGTGTACATACATACAGTACTGATATAGATACCGGGTCGGGATGTACAATACGGTACTCCCATCCCCGCTTCGTGAATGTCTTTTTTTTGTTTTCACCATCCGTCCGAACGCGGGATAATTCGGATGGGCTACAGACGTGTACATGCGTGCGTCAGAGCCAATCACCATTCCGTCCCATGTGGCATTTCATCTGCCAAGTCTCAAGTGGGCATCACAAGCCCACCATTGAATATTGAACCTCGACTTCCCAAAAACAAGAAAACAAAACTATGATGCAACGACCCAATCCATGGATGACGACGACGACAGTGGTCCATCTATGTAGTTCCAGTGCTGTATATGATTCCAGACCCGTGCGTATGGAGGATGCAAAAAAAAAGGATGAACATGCTCTACGAGTTCCAAGTGTCTTGTGAGTTGCGTGTGAATGCATGCGGGGACGATGGACGAAAAGTGGGGCAAAACAGGCACAAATAGAAAGAACGAAAAAAAAAGTGTGTAGAACGAATAACGTCATGATGACCACATAGCCAAGGGTCAGGAATGAAAAAAAAAAAAAGAGGAGAAAAGGCAAGCGTCATAATCGGTAAAGCGTTGTGCTACAAGTGAGCAAACGCTATGCGTGTTTCGTCGTGGATGAACAAGATTAAAAAAAGGAGTGCGAGTGGATCCGTACCGCTTCCCATGGGCCGGGCGAGACACAAACCCCAACATGCATGTCTACGACACAGCCCCACCCACACGAGGGATGTACCACGCGCTCGCATGGATGGTGAGAAGGAGATGGAGGCAATGGAATTCACAAGTGTGTTTGCCGAGCGTTGTTGCTCGTCAGGGCGACTGCAAACCATCCAAAGATCGTCATCAAAAAACGAACCATCCACGCCGAGTCTGCGCCGAGTCCGAGGCCTGGACGAAGCTGCATCGCGAGCGCAACGTCAAATTCAGGCACGATGGAGCGGTAGGCACGACGGCGGGGGTGAACGAGTGCCTGCGAGGTGGAGTTGACACCATCGCCACCATCACCTTCGCGCGCGGAGAGACCCAGTGCGGGTGAGTCGATCGCGCGGACCGACCATGCTGGCCGGGAGGAGCTCCATTCGCGCATCAGCGGAGCACTGCGATCACTTGTTGGCTGATCGAGTGGGTGGGCATCCGAGGCTAGTAGATGTGGGTCACCGAGATGAGACTCTGAGGACGCGTGTTCATCGAGTGGCAGCTCATGGATGGGTGGAAGGGGTGTCCTATCGAGCGCATCCTGGTATTTCTCGTCGACATCATCTCCACCATCTGATTCCATGTCCGATAGAGCATCGAAATAGAGTAGTTTGTCTTGCGGCACGTGCACGTAGTGCCTCTCCGCGGACTCTTGTTCGGCTTGTCGGAGGTGTTGTGGCTCGACCCGAGTTTGGAGCACAAGATGGTGGTCACCCGAAAGGCGATCCTTTGCTGTGAGGCTCGCATTCTCCTGAGAGACGGGGGACCTCGGACGATGCCAGAAACGCGGGAGTAGCTCCCATGCTCGCTTTGATGCCAGCATCTGGGATCGCAGCCTGTTGACGATGTACAGTGTCAGCGCGACGCAAGCGAGTGCCAAGAATGCGGCTACGCAGGAGAACGCCAGCACTACCAGCGGCGCACTGGACATGTCGTCTGTGGGCTCTGGAACGACCGGCTCGTCGGTGAGGTGGTCAGCGGCGCCGAACCCATTCTGCACGCCAAGGGTGTCGTCCAGGGATGCTTCGAACGGCGGTATGGCTGCGAAGTGTTCCGCGTCCAGTTCGGAGAGGTATGCGATCTGCTGTGTTGGTATTTGAGCGTGGAAGCGAGCAGCGTCGTGTTTGGGGTCATCATGACTGCGCAACGCCACGTCAGGACTTGCGAAGAGAAAGACAACCCTTGGAAGCAAGACTGACCCTGGATGAATCCGGAACGGGGCCTGGATGGCAGTCTGGAATGGAGGCGCACTTTTGGGTGGAAATAGCCGTCGAGGGTGTGTCCACAGCAGGATGCACATGAGGACTTACAGGTCAACCACATCCGGTCGTATCGGGCGACTTGCAACGAAAAGTGCATATGCAGCGACCGAAGAAAGCAACACAAGCGTCATGTCTCCAGTGTGGTTTGCACTGAAGAATTCGACTCTGGCCTCGCGGCAGACACACGGCAAGGGAGTGGTCACGTGCCATATGATCCGATGTCCGACATCCGATGGCTTATCCTCACTTGCAGGCAGCGACCGACCATAGACAAACCGAGCGAGCTGGTGGATTGTATCTCGGACAAGACTTTTTCTTCTTCTTCTTTCTGACCCTGCAGCGCAGTCCGAACGAATGGCGCGCGGTGGTGCGTCACGCCAGCGCGCTTCCTTCCACCCTCCAAATGACCCGGCGACTTACCGTGACCTGCTCTTTTTCGAAGAGAGACTCAAGACCAACGCCGCATCCCTGCAGCGGAGGAAGTCGCGGTATCAATGCAAGTGCGCTTCTTCACCGCCAGCGTCCCTGAGCTGACCACCAGAGGCAGTGTTCTTGCTCCACCTCGTCCTGGTCATTGCCTTCCTCCTGTCCGAGGTCCTGCTCCAGACGTCCTTTCTAGACATACCCTACACCTACATCCTTCGGCGTGTTCTCCCAGACATGTATGGAACCACAACGAGTGTGAGACCACATCCGTACTTTGCCTCTGGACTGCTGCTTGTGGCCATCACCACTCTGCTCCTGTTCTTTGCCAGCGGCATGTACTCGGAGAAGATTGCTTATTCCAATCGGTGCGAACCCACACTGCTCTCTGCTGTCCATCAGAAACTGTCTCTGATCATCCATGTTTCTCGAAGTTATGTTCCTCACGCCAACAAGGCGCTGCGGTCCTTCAACATGTATCTCAACGTTCGCAGACCCCCACTGCGGTCGACGATCTCCCTGAATCCGCTTGCCCTCCTTCTTCCGCGGCCAGAATCGTCACATGAACCGGCGAACCGGTCAGTGATACGCGCCTCCCCCTCATCGCCCACCGACCGCGGGACGTCCGTACCCATCGCCCCAATCCCTCCCGCGGTGAACCCTCGTGGTGAGCTGATTTTCTCTTCTCGCGTGGATCGATCGTTTCGCGAGTCATATGAGCGCTACCGGGCGGCCTTTGAGCGGAAGCGACAGGAACGAGAGCGGTCAGACGTGATGCAGACCTGGTGGGGCTGGTTGCGATTTCAGATGCCGTGGAACAAGCAGACGGCAGTGCATGCGCTAGCGGCGGCGCCACAGATTCGGACGGCTTCTTCGTCCACCAGGGGGAGGGGAGTGGGAAGTGTGTTTCCAACGCCCTCGTCTTCCAGACGGTCCAGCCCTATGACAAGAGTCTCACGACGAGGCACCCCTGCCGTATGTCCTTCTGATCCTTATTCCCCGCACATGAATGAATCAGATATCTTTCCTTTCTGGGTGACCAGTCAACCACCTGACCTGGCTCGTTGGGACACACGTCCTGCATGGGGGAGGGGACGTCTTGTTGTAGGCATAGAGCACGCTGTTGTAATTCAAACGGGTCTGCCAGCAGGCGAGCTAGAAAATCTCATACAAGGACACATCGCATGTGCACCGGCAAGCGGAGTGTGAACTATTCAGGGCGAGAAGCGAAACGTTTAGGTTTCCGATTTTCAAAAAGACAAGGGTTGGTTACCCATGGAACATTTGATGCGACGGTGTGGACGCATCAAAGTGCGGGGGGGAGGGAGGAACGACCCAACCCGGCCTAGTATCGGACGAGGGGGGGGAGGAGGACGAGTACGCCCTCAGAGGCGTGTTACGTAATAGTCACTCTACACAGAGACACGCATTGAACAGAAGCGACCAAGGATGCCTTTGAGTCACCACTCGCATTCGGGTCAATTTTGCAAGCACGCCGTGGGCACCCTCGAGGACGTCGTCTTGGAGGCCATCCAACAGGGTTTCGAGGTGTATGGCCTCACCGAGCATGTTCCTCGGTACAGGCCAGAGGACCTGTATCCAGAAGAGGTCGTTTCGTTGCCTAACGCGTGCTGCCCATTCACACTCACTTTCCGCGCGTTCAGGCAGGGTTGTCCCCTGATGCCCTGGTCCAGCAATTTGGAGACTTTTTGGATGAAGCACACAGGCTCAAGTCGACATACGCAGCGCAAATCACCCTTCTGGTTGGACTGGAGACAGAGTTCATCACCCATGCCGATCTGGAGAATTTGAGCGCCCTTCTCCGCGACCATCTAGGCCGCGTCGAGTACATCGTTGGCTCGGTTCATCACGTCAACGCGATCCCTATCGACTTTGATCAGGCCTCGTTCGAGAGGGCGCTGCAAACCTGTCTGCCTGTCACAGATGCGGTGGCAGAAATGAAGACCACGGCAGAGGTCCGCATGGACCATTTCCTATCGACCTATTTTGATGCGCAATACCGCCTGCTGGAACGTTTTCGCCCGGAAATTATCGGTCACCTCGATCTCTGCCGACTCTACCACCCCGAATTGCGTTTCTCCGCATTTCCGAATGCGTGGGATAAATTAAAACGCAACGTTAAATATGCCATTCACTATGGCGCGTTATTCGAAGTCAACGCGGCCGCCTTGAGGAAGGGTTGGGGGACTGCGTATCCGGGAGAGGACGTCGCTGCAGTGCGTGGGCCAAGATCGCCCTTTTTTTGTCGCGTTCACGTCTGTCCTCATGGGATATTCCCCTAGCTGATCCTGGAACTGGGTGGTCGCCTCACCCTGTCTGACGACAGTCATGGGCCCCATCGCGTGGGAGAAAATTACGCGCGCGTGCGGGACTACTTGTGTCATCTGGGTGTCCAGGAGCTCTGGTACTTGTCCCGCACACCGGCGGCGGAGGGTATCGCATTCCAACGGGGTCTTTACCCGACACGCGTCACGGGCGACTGGAAGGAGCACGCCTTTTGGCAACGCTGTGCGCCATCTGCTCAAACTTAAAACAATGCCGCAGGAAAAAGAAGCGAGTTCTCCCACCCAGTCTATTTGTCAAACGAAAAAAGGTCGGAGTTTAACCCCGCCCTACCCAGAAGGCTGACCCCAGAAAGGTTGTCCCCTCCCCCACCTGTGCGTTTGGGTTATTTTCGTACCGCACGACGACAGACGTGCTTTGGAGCCAAGCGTCTGGGATCGACTGTCACTTTTTTTTTTTTTCGCTTGCCCGTGATACATGGTTTGGGTTGGTTTGCCCTATATACAAGGACATGGTCTCTCTATTTTTGAGCCGTCCCGGTCGGCAAGACCCTCACGGCGAATTGGGTTCATGGTCACTCTATTTGCGCCTTCTGGGTGGGATCGTGGTGATGTGCCTCTCTCCTGTCTGCGCGCCGCTGCGAGCGGTGATGGATAAATGACGGACGGGTCGTCTTGCATGCGCGCTCTCACGGGTGGGACTCGCGGGAAGGTTGCATCTCGTCTGGCCCGATTTGGTCTTTTTGCCAACCCTCCTTGAAGGAGCCTCGCGATCGTTTCGGTGGCCGACTTCATTTTAGATGTGACATTCTTGAGTTCGCTTGGAACTCCAACAAGACGTAAACGGACAGGCCACATCATTTTCATGGAATGGCCGGCCCAGGTCTTGCCCACGCTTCCCCTCACGCTCGCCGTCTCCCCTCCCGCCAGCCGCCTCCCTCATCTCATCTCCCTCATCGGTGACTCGCCAGCGGACATGGATGGAGGTCCGAGGTGCTTGTTGCTGTGCATCGCAGGATCCGGGAATGGATGACGGTGCGTCGTTCGGAACTTGTGTTTTCGTCCATTCCGAGGTGCTTTTGTTGCTGTGCATCGAGGGCTGACTCCGCGATGACATATCAGGTGCACGATTCTTGACAGGGCTGTTATGTGCGTCTACGATCCCCCGGGCCCTCTATAAAGAGCACAGATCTGGGTATCCCATCTGATGGATGGTGATCGACCGTTTGGTGCAACAAAAAAAAGAAAAGGAAAACGACATCGACCCTGCCCTGTCGATATTAAAATCCCACCCCGCACCGCTCGTCGTCCAGATTGATCTCTGGATGAGGGCTTCGTGGAAGTACTTGGGGCTGGGGCAAAAAGGCAAACAGGAAATAAGAAACGAGACGCAGATCCAGCTGCCGATTCTCCGGACTTGCAAAAAAAAAAAGCTCGAGTGGACGAGCTATAAAGCTCGGGTGGGTCCCATCCCTCTCCTCCAAGGACGAGGACTTGCTGGGGATCGTTCTCTTCTGCTTTCTTCTTCTTCCAACGCGCTACACCCAGCTCTCCACGTCTCTGTCTCTTGCTTGCGCACGCACGCACGTCGCTTCCACGCCTCTACGTCTTTCTTTGACGTCGTCCTGATCTGTTTGACTCGCGTGAGTTTGTTTTTTATTGTCTGTTGCCCGCCCTGTCGCGTGTTTCTGACTCTGAGCGTGGGGGTGGGGCGGGGACGGAGAGCAGCGCGTCGGTCCATTCCAATCAACATGTGCTACCGCGAGTTGCAATGCATCGAGTTCACCTGCGGGCACAAGGAACCTTATACCGAGAGCAAGGTGGGTCCCTCAACGCACGTCGTACGCATTGTCTCTCTCGCTAAGCGATGTCTTCTTTTGCTTCCTGTTCGGCTCAGGTTGATTGCGGGTCCAATCGATGTCGGTATAGTGCTCAGCATGTGCGACCGTGTATGGCATGCTCGACGACGTGTTCGCAAATGTGCGTGTGTTTGGTTGTGCGCGCGCGAGCGTTGGAGCTGACATATGCACGCCAGGATGGGTAGGGCTCAACCCAAAGTAGGCCAACGAAAGGAATCGAAATGTCCTCATTGTGTACGAGAACAAGCGTCGTCATAATTTACAATCCACACCCGTGTTTTTGACTTGCATCTCATTCCCCCCCCCCCCCCCCCCCCCCCCCCCCCCCCCCCCCCCCCCCCCCCCCCCCCCCCCCCCCCCCCTCTCCCCCCCTCC
>JBBPKD010001051.1:0-12180 GCA_038089075.1 Singerocomus inundabilis
TCTCACTCTCTGCCATGATACTCCCATTGCAGGTCATTCTGGTCGTATCAGAACCTTGAATCTTCTTTCCAGATTCTTCACCTGGCCTGGTGTCACCAAGGATCTGAAGACCTATTTATCAAGCTGCCAAGTATGCGCCCTCATGAAGGGTAAGCAAAATACATCTGGCATCGCTCCTCTTCCCCTTCCTGTGGCTAGTCAACTCTGGAAGGATATATCTATCGATTTCATCTCAGGCTTTCCTTTGATCGACAGGAAAGATTCTATCTGTGTTATTGTCGATCGTTTCTCCAAGGAAGTAGTCTTTACACCATGTGCGAAGACGATCTCCTCTCTTGATCTTGCTAAATTATTCAGAGATCATGTCTGGTCCATCCATGGACTACCCACCTCCATCATCTTCGATCGAGGAACACAGTTCATCTTGGATTTCACTTCAACGCTCTGCAAATCTCTTGGGATCTCTCAGAAGATCTCTACCGCATACCATCCTCAGACGGATGGGCAGACAGAACGCGTCAATTAGGAATTGCTCGCTTATCTGCGAAACTTCGTACTAAAGAAACAAGAGTCTTGGGTTGATTGGGTCAAGATTGCCCAATTTCATCATAACAACTCTCTCTCGTCTGCAACGGGCAAGACTCCTTTCCAGATCACGAAGAACTATGCGCCTCGTCTTGGATTTGCAGGTGCCGATGAAGGATTTGGGTTGGAATGTGCTGTTGCACATGAAGAGATACGACAGGCTCTGGAAGCCACCAGAAAAAAAATGCTCGAGAAACTGCACCCCACGGTTACCTTCTCGCCAAAAGTCGGTCAGCAAGTCTGGCTGTCTACCGAGCATTTGACTTTGCCATATCCATCCCACAAGCTTACTCAGTGATGGATTGGTCCTTACAAAATCCTGGAAGTCCTACCGAACACTGTCCGTTTGGAACTTCCTTCTCGCCTCCGGATTCACCCAACAGTGAATATCTCTCGAGTAAAGCCTTACTGTAACACGCTGCCTGGTCAGCCTGTTTTCAGACCCGACGCGGTCAAGGTATCAGAGGAAGGCGACGAAGAATATGAAGTTGACTTCATTGTGGATTCTAGGATCAAGGGCAGGTCTCTGGAATATCTGATTCATTGGAAGGGTTGGGACGACTCCGATCGTACTTGGGAACCTATGGCGCATCTTGATGGTGCTAAGGCTGCTATCACTGCCTTCCACAAACGGGTCCCTTCTGCTCCTCACCCTCTCCGTGTTACCGGTATCCCCTTCTCTTCTCTCTTCCGCCCATACGAGAACCTCACTGTTCCTTCCTGATCGCCTGGAATGCAATCCTGGAGGGGGGGTAGTGTTATGGAACGATATTATTTTTCACTTTTTCCTTTATCTTATCTTATCTTCAGGTCATGTGACTTCTTCACATTTCACACCTTCACAACGTCACGTGTCACCCTTTATCTTTTCACTTCTTCACATGTGCACTCTTCACAGAGTCACACTTCCATCTGCCACACCATGCCTTTAGTGCATATTGTCCTTCTTTTCATTTCCACTTGCTTCTCTTCTTTTCCATTTCATAGAAGCCAAGCCCTGAACGCACTTGATGTGCATTCCTTTAATCTCTGTCCTCCCTTTACCCTAGCATAGCTTGGTCCGTGCTAGTTATCTTGTAGTATAAATACGGGTGTACTTTGGCTGAATCCCCTCAGCCTAATCAACTTGTCAAAGTCGCCTTAAGCCCCTGTGCTTTAAGGAGTGAGTTGACGTTGGTGAAGCAACATCTCCTCTTATCATCCAGCCAGCCAGACTCAGGATATCAAGAGACACTCCAGACATTCGTGTACAAAAGATAGGCTACTCTATAGGGTGGTACAGTTGACTTAGTGTCTCCGTGTTAGCTCACTCCCTAGGATTCGCAACATTTCTTCTATCAATATTTGGCATGGTATTTATTTTCTTTTTAGTGGCAAGGCAGAAACTGCTATTCAGGTTGTCAAAACTCTTTCCAATATTATTAACCAACCTCTCAATTCTAATATAGTCTGCCAGCACTTGAAAAAGTCTGGTATAAAGGCTGTAGTCAAGAAGAAATCTTCTTTACTTTCTGCCAAATATCACAAGGCTTGTTTGGACTTTGCCTATGCCCATAAAGATTGGACTATAAAGGATTGGAATCATGTTATTTGGTCAGATGAGACCAAAATCAATTGCCTAGAGTCAGATGGTTGCAAATGGGCATGAAAAAAGCCAGGTAATATTGTGTGAGCAAGACTGAAACCACTAAGACTGGAACAATATGTGTACTGATTATAATGCTTGGTACTTCTGAGAGGATCTTGTAATTACTGCTGTGGGACTTATGACTGGCTGGACTGGTAGAGTAAAGAGGAGGGTAATTCCTAGTGTGGTCTTACTTCTTTGCAGGTGAATAATCAAGTGGATTAGGCTGAGGGACAATAGCCAATATACTGTCCTTTATATACTACTAATATAGGTGCATAGACTAAGCAGTGCATGGATAAAGAAGTAAACAGAGATTAAGAGCTGTGCTTTCATCAAATGGAAAGGAAGAAAGGAAGCCAGCAGAAATGAAAGAGAAGCATGCCATGCCTAATGTGCATGTTAAGAAGCACAACACATGCTAACCACATAGTGTGGCAGAATAGAAGAAAAGCATAACTCTAAACATGCAGATGCCATGTGAAGATGTGAAATAGTGAAAGTGTGAGAGTATCATGTGACTAAGTGAAAGTGTGAAGGTGTGAAATAGTCACATGATCTAAAGGATAAGATAAAATAACAAAAAAGAAAAAGAATCATATAAGTGTCTTGGTGAGATCATAACACTTCCTCCCTCTCAATGCTCAGCTTTCAGATGAGCAGGTCAAGTTTTCCTAAGGATGAAATAAAGAATTAAAAGAGATACCTGTGATCTGTAACTGCCAAAGCATAGAGGGTTTAGACTTGTGGAACAAAGCAATAGCTTTTTTTGAATTTGAAAGATGGGAAACTGGTTCCCAAGTATGGTCAGAGTCTGACCAACATTTCCAATGCATCAAATAGTGCAAAGAACCATTAAGCATTTTAGAGTCCACAATAAAATCAACCTTATATTCTTTATCACCTTTCTCTATAACCACCACCAGATCTGATCAAAGAACTAATTGTTCTGGCAAAGTATCAATGAAAGGTTTTACTCTAGAGATATTCACTACTGGGTAAATTTTCATTTTAAATGGCAAAACTAGTTTGACTGCATTAGATAAAACCCATTTGATGGTGTAAGGACCAATCCATTGTTGTTGTAATTTGATGGAAGGGTAAGGGAGGAAAAGATGTTCTGTTAAAAGTCAAACTTGTTGTCCTTCAATTAAAGAGAAAGTAATAGGAGAATAGGAGTGGGAAATTATCTTTTGACACAAGGCTTTTAAAGCAAGTTTTACATCATTAAATAACTTTGCACATTTCTTTTTAAAAGGAATAGAGGATGGTGTGAATCTGTTATAATATGGGAATTATACTTCAATTTTCATAACTATTCTTTTCCCTGATTATGTGACCTTACTCTGTCCCTTCACATCTTCACACCTTCACCACATCATGTCTTCACACCTTTACCCTCTTCACCCTTTCACAACATCACTAATCTCTTCACACTAATCACCTTAAGGCTATTATGCCTTCCTCATTACTGCCTTCTCTAATCAATCAGTTATGACCCTGCAGAACCCTTGATGGGATCTCTGCCATGATTATCCTTCTAATCTTTCATGCTTTATGATTGATCTTTCATTTCATACCTTCTAGCTTCACCCTTTCATTCTGATCTTCTCAGGGTAAGCCTTACTTTAATCTTATGAACTTTTACTATACAACCCTCTACCCATTAATTACCATATACTCTAGACAACCACAGCTTGGTCTGTACACCATTATGTACCATATATAAGGGGTTATGAGTTGGCTGATGTCCTTCCAGCCTAATCCACTTGTTACCTCTCCTACTTTGTCTTAGCTGATGGCCTAGTGAAGTTAAGCAATAGCAAGTAACAGTTGACTATTTGCCTGCTCGCCAGCAATAGTGCCCAGAAGTGAGGTTAACCAGAGATAAAGCCAATCTCCCTTCTTCTCAGTCCAGCCAGTTAAACTTGCATCTCATATCAAGACTTATCCCAGTCCTTGCAGTGCATCACACTCTTATTTATACCAGCTAATAAGTTATAGTCTTTGCCATCATACTGTGTCAAGACTTCCAGCATTATATTTAAGATAACCCATGTAACTTAAGATAGAAGCCTTTATCAAAATGATGTTATATCTGCAATGCAGTTAGGTTATCACTATCATTGCATCTTATCATATTATTAGATACTGGTGAGCCTTTAGACCACACAAAGATCCTATGGAGGCATAAATGCCCCTAGTGATACAGGGTGGCACCCTAGATCAGCTATTAAGGTTGGCAACCTGGAATCAGCCACATAATTACTCAAGGCTCAGAACCCTCACTCCAAGAGCTAAACACAATTATGCTAGTGATGTTAGACCCTAGTATTAGGAGGAAGTCAGACAGTGGTTGCAAGAGTACTATTGTATTATAGAGATGCAATAGTTTTCTAGAAGATCTTGTATTAGTGGGCCCTCCCTTTTGTCAACCCTTTCTTTTATTCATATTCCCTCTCTGCTATCCAGCACTTTTCTATTTGACATCTAGTTCAAGCCCTGTAGTATGGAGACAAGGTCAACCAACAGGTTAGATGGTGGTTAGGCAGTGTAGTGTCCTTGCATCCACAACAGAATCTGAGATTAGAATCATAAGTTTTGTTGACTTTGAAAGGAGAAGTGCCAATTGTCAAAACCCCTAACTCCGAGCAACTCTGGACCAACTCTGATTGATGTTCTATGTCGGAGTTTATTGTTACACTTAGCCTGGGTAGGACTAAGTGTAGCCCTTGAAGGTGCTAAGACGATTGCATGAGGTTGACTTGGTGAGTACTGAGTAAGATAGAGTCTGTGGGTATGTAGCATAACCACTCTTAACTCGCTTTAGCAATGGCAGGCTTGAAGAGCTTGCTGACTAAGTGATGAGAGATAGAGACCATAAGCAAATATATTGCTTGTGGATATTACAATGGCAGAGTATGTGCAAGGGAGACAAAAGCTAAAGTACAATATCAAAGATAGGCCTTTATATACTTAGGGATGCTGTGCACGGACCATGCTGTAGGGCAGGTCTGCTATGAGTCAGAGTGAGTCGTAAGTATAGTAGCCAATGGCATAACATGAGCGATGACTAATGGAAAGTGCTAACGAATGATAAGTGAGTCAAGCTGTGTGTGGAAAAGAAGAGCAGAAAGCGAAGCACAGTCGATGATGTAATGTGGGAAAGGATGAGTCAGCACTTAAGGATTTGCATAGTGAAGAGACAAGAATGTGCTTCAGTAGCACTTTAGTAGTACAAGTAGAAAAAGTGTAACATTATCCCCTTTGTAGACTCTAAATGATCACATGAAGTTCAGCCCCAAGTGTATTTGTTTGATTCATGGACTGGGAAGCCAGTCATGTTGGCATAAGTGGTGTTGTCATACATATCATCCTCATAGTTGTCAATGGGGTCCATCAGGGTAGGGACAGAGGGAGTTGGGAGAAAGGGATGATAATGTACTCTGCGTGGTCAGAAGCTGGGAGGCAGAATAGGAATAGCTGGACATGTGATACCAGAGTATTGTGAGGTATGACAAATGGGTGAACACTAGAGTGAGGGAGGGTTGGATGAATCATGAGATGAGGTAGACGGTAAAGCTGGTGGCGATCTGGTAGTGGTGCAATTTACAGGAGGGAAGGTAGGATGGCAAAGATTATATTGATTCTGCATGTGACCGGGTCTTCATAACATGCAGAAGGGGTATTGGTAGACTGGGCAATCAATGTGTAAGTGGCCAAGACAATGGCATTGGAAACATGCCTCTCCGTATTGTGGGTATGTGGGAGGAAGTACCACTTGTCCTTTTCCTCCAGTCCAGTAAGACTCTAGTCACTCCATAATCAGTACCTTGTCTAAGGTGAGGGGTTCGGAGGATGCTGAGGGGGTGGAATGGTGGGCCACAGCATTGGTGTGGTTAAGGTTCCTCAAATATTCATCCAGGTCATCTAAGAATTTCTCAAACTTCATCTGGTAAGCCATTTCTAACAGCGCTGTTTCTATGTGGGTGGCAATCAACCCCATAACAGAGGTCAAGAAAGCCGCAGTGGCATTGGCATTGTTGGAGGCACGTCCAGCTCCTATATGGAGTTGTTGAATCTGTACTAGAGCAGTGTAGAGGGAGTGGAGAAGGGACCCTGCATCGAGGTGGGCTTTGATGGGGATGGAGAGTCAGGGATCCTGGATGAAGGCACATACATGAAGGGCATAGTTTGAGTTTGCTTGGCCACTCCTGAGTCTGTGGGTGTAAAGGGGTAAGTCTACAGAAAAAACCCCACATTGGGGTGAAGAAGTAATAGTATTAAGAACAAAGTGAGCCACCTCCTCCGTGGAGGGTATGGCCACCAAATCATAAGTGGGAGGATGAGAGAAAAGAGGAGACATATCAGTAGGTGTTCTGATGTGAGGAAAGTCTTCCTCAATGACCACCATAGGGGTGGATACTTCTGAGGCTGAGATAGAGGTTTTGGTGAAGAATGAGGTGTTGGATGCAGTGGAGATGGTCATGGTTGCAAGATGGATACTAAGGAGATAAAATGCAATGGTGGAAGTTAGGGTGAAAGTAGGGTCATTGGGTTCTAAAGTTGGTAATGTTTTTTATAATTTTTGAGTAGTAGCAGGGCATGAGACATTTCTTTTTCTGATATCCAAGAGTCATCTTCCAGTGAGTATCCTTTCCATCAGATCAGGAAGGAGTGGTGTGACAGGGAGCTGCGATGGCATAAGATCCATTCTATTTCGAATTCTTCTTTTCTGTCTATTAGCTCTGGTGGCATGGGAGACAGGGTTCCATGAATGAGGTTCTTTTTGAATGGGGATAGAAGTGTGGTATGGAATACGGGGTGAATCTTCCATGTCTTTGGAAGGCGGAGTCTATAGGTTATGGGAGAAAGTATGTCAGTGATTACAAAAGGGCCTTCTCGTTTTTGGGCAAATTTCAGGTTTACTACATTCTGCTTGAGGTTTGTTGCTTCCAGCCATACTTTATCTCCTTTTGCAAATGGTTTGTATTTGCCATGGTATCTTTCCTTTATATGCAGGTGAGCCTGGTCATGAGCCGCTAAGGCTTCGTTTCTTGTGGTGATTAACTGTTTGACTCTTAAGTCAGTAGAAGGGGAGTTAGTGTCAAATGCGACAGAGGGTAAAGGTTTGGGTTCATAGCCCATCATTAGAAAGAATGGTGACTGGTTAGTAATGGAATGGGGTTGATGGTTATGTACAAATTTTGCATGTGTGATTAGTGTAGTTCAGGTGGTTGGGTGGTTGCCACAATAAATGCAAAGATAGGTTTCGACTTCTTGATTTACTCTTTCGGTTTGGCCATCTGTCTGTGGGTGGTAAGCGGTGGACAAAGATAAATCATATTTGAGCAGTTTTCCAAGTGCTCTTGCAAAGGTAGAGGCAAATTGGGGTCCTCTGTCTGATATGATTTTGTCATAAAGTCTGAATCTTTTGTATACGGATTCAAAGAAAAGTTCTGCAATGTCAGCAGCAGTGGCGGTTTTCTTTGTTGGATATAGGATTACCCCCTTTGTAAGGCCATGGTTGACCATGACCATGAGAGAGTCAAAGCCATTGGAGAGGGATAAGTCCGTGATTAGATTACAGCTGACCTGTTGGAAGGGACAGGTTGTGGAGGAAGAAATGGGCAGAGGCAGTGGTGTTGTGGGATGAGTGTTAACCTTGTTAGCCTAACAAGGTATACATTGGGAGACGTAATTCTGCATCAAGGTGGCGAGACCTGGCCACCAAAAGTGCTGTGTAATGAGAGAGGTGGTTTTCTGAATACCAGGGTGGCCAGCAGATTCATGGTCATGATAGAGGAAGAGAATGTGGGGGCAAAGATTAGGAGGGACATAGATGTGTTTCTTATAGGTGAGAAGGCCATTTGTGGACTGGAAAGTGGAGAGACAGGAGCAAAGGAAGGCGGGGGTCAAGGGGTCAAGTTTCTGTAGGATATCCAGGGTGGTCTGATCTGTTTTGGTAGAGTCAGATAGTTGGGAGGTTAAGGTGGTATCCACGAGGTTAATGAAAAGGGAAGGAGGGAGCAGCGTGATGTGATTGTCCCTGGAGGAATCCATGCCATGATCTGGACGGTGGAAGAGAGCATCAGGTGCTGCTAGTTGAGTTCTTGGGATGTGTTGCAGTTGCAAATTGAAGTTGGCTAGATCTAGAAGCCATCGAGCCTGTTGTCAATTCAGCTTCTGGGCTTCTCTGAAGTAAGTGAGATTTTTGTGGTTGGTGAGGATGCGAACAGGGTGGGTAGCACCCTGGAGGTAGTGATGCCAGATCTTAAGGGCACGAATGACTGCTAATAGTTCGCGGTCGTAGATATCATAATTGCGTTCTGTAGAGGAGAACGATTGTGAGAGATATGAGCAAGGGTGGGATTGACCATTGTCATCTTCTTGCATGAGAACTCCTCCGGATGCTACTAATGAAGCATCCATGGCAATGGTGAAAGGTTTAGTAATGTCAGGAAAATGTAGTGTAGATTTAGATAAAAAGAGAGTTTTCAGCCATTCAAAGGCCTGGGCACACAACGTGTCCCAATTCCACATTTGCATCTTTTTGATTAGATTGATTAGTGGTCAAGTGATGTTGAAATAGTTGGGGATGAACTTTCTATAAAAATTAGCAAAACCAAGGAAGGATCTAGTTTCCTTAACTGTTTTTGGAGTAGGCCATTTGGTGATGCCATCGAGCTTGACAGGGTCCATGGCAATGGACCCGGGTTTTACTACCATATCTAGGTAATCCATTTCTTCCTTATCAAAAACACATTTTTCCAGTTTCAGATGTAGGTTAAGTTTTTGCATTCAAGTGAGGACTCTTTTGGTTCATTTGTTATGGGTTTGTTGGTCCAGAGAGAATATCAGTAGATCGTCCATGTAAATTACCAACCATCCTTCAGCTATCAGGTTATGGAAAGAGTCATTTATAAAACACTGAAATGTGGCAGGTAAGTTGGACAATCCAAAGAACATTACAGTCGGTTCGAAAAGCCCTTTATGCGTGATGAAGGCCGCCTTCCATTGGTGACCTTCCTTTATTCATACGTTGTTGTACCCCCATTGTACATCAAACTTGGTGAATAGTTTGGTGTCTTTCATTTTGTCCATTAAGTCAGAGATGAGAGGAAGTGGGTAGGCATTGTGGATGGTGTGTTCGTTGACATATCAATAATCTTGGCAGGGTTGTAGTTTTCCATCCTTCTTTTTAATGAAAAAGAATGGTAATGCTTGAGGTGATTTGGAAGGTTAGACTTTCCCAGACTTCAAGTTCTCATCTAGAAAAGCTTTGGTGGCTTTCTTCTTGTTGGGGTTGAGGGGGTAGAGTTTTCCAATTCATGGTTTGAAGGATTCTTTAAAGTCGATTTTGTGGTCGTAGGGTTGGGTTGGTGGGAGGCAGTTGTCCACTTCTTGGAAAAACACTCTAGAGAATAGTGAGAACTTTTCAGGTAGAGTGACCTTTGGTTTATCCTTTAAGGCCTCAATGGCCAAGGATGTCGAGGTGGTGGCATTAACCACTTTTGGAGTTAGGAAGCGGTTTCTGTTCTTTCTTACTTGATTCATGGCAAACTGTTGTCATGCTCAGGTTACTATGCAAACTAGTTGTTCTTTGAGTGAGCAACATCAAAGATAGTTGAAGAAATGACCTGTTTCTTCCTTGACCATGTTGATGTGTTGTGGTGGAGGTGCCCTGTGCTGTCGTAGTTGGCCTACTTGTTCTTTGGTCGTAGTGTGAGCAGAATAGTAGTTCTTGGATTGGTCAGTGGATAGGGGAATGGTAATTGTTTGTCATTTCCAGTTGATGGTAGGGTTGACATTCTAGAGCCATAGGGAGCCAAGGATAATGTTATTGTCCCTGCATTGGATAACAATAAATTCTACTCATCGAACCAGCCCTTCAATGTTGAGATAGTGAACTGCCTTGTACTTGGCCAGTCCTTGTTTATTTGCTGAGGCATCGATGTTGCAGATACGGATAGAATTGGCAAGTCATATGAGGGGAATTTTATGCTTCTTCATGAAGTCCCAGTCTATGCAGTTGATTTCTACACTGCTGTTGATAAGGGCATGGATGGGGACACTTTTCTTTTCGCTTGAGGAGATCAAAAGTCAGACAGGGATATTTAATGAGTTCTGATTCTTTGATACAACTACATTAGCGTAACAACGTTGGGGAGACACTTGTGTCGATGGTGTTTCTTGTTCTAAAAACCCTTAACCACTTTGACTGTTGCTTCACTCCCCTCATCTTCATCTTCACTGTTGGTCACCTCTTCTAGCTTTGAAAGTTTTTCCTCTTTCTTGGTGATGCGAGTCTTCTTTGTTTGTGAAGGGAAGGGAAGTGGTTTGAAGGCAGTACATTGGGCACTTGTATGTCCAGATTTCCTGCAGCAGAAGCATAGATTGTTTTCCCTGCATTGTTTCCTTTCTTCAGAAGTCAACTTGGCAATCTTGACTCCATCCACATCCATTGCATTGGGGTCTTTGGCATTTTCATATCGTTGTGGAACGTAGTATGGTTGGGAGTGGGATTTCCTTGAATGCAAGGCAATTTGGTCAGCTTGTTCATTCTGAGAGATGAAAATTACGGCTCTCTTTTTCCAGTCCATAATCTTCTTTGGTACTTCATCTATAGTGTAAATTTGTCTCATGATAGTTATCAGTATTGCTACTGCGTAGTAGCCGATGAGGACGTGTTCTTTGGTTATCTCTGCGTTGGCTATGTTGGTGTCAAAGTCTGTGTTGTATTCAGTGATGGAGAGTTCATATCCTTTCTTCTTGGAACTATACTCCATTCTTGTCATTGTCAACCACTGGATCACTTCATTGACGAGATTGTGGTGTTGGAAGATTTCCTTAAATCCTTTCTGGAAATCCAAGAACATCCCCATGTTGACCGTTTCAGTGGTGGTATCATAGGCTTTAGTCCTAAAGGTATGAGCTCAAGTGGCTGCACTTCCCTTAGTCATATAAGAGAGGGTAAAGGCAATTTTCTTAGCGGAGGTGATGTAGACATCTTCATTTATATTTAGATAGAAGATGATGGTTTCAAGCCATGGGATGGCTTTCTTGTAGTCCCCATCGAAGTGTTTAGGTGTACCAAGTCAGAGTTTGACTAGTTTATGAGACATTGGTGTGGTGGTAGAGGTGGTAGGAATAGAAAATGGGAGAGTTCGAGGAACGGAAGGGGAAAAGGGCAGTGTAGAGACTCTGGGAATGGATGCCTAGGCAGATAAGGCATGACTTAACTGAGTGGCAAGTTGATTGCTTGCTGCATCTGATGGAGTGATATCCGAGTCAGATTCTGTGAATGTGGGGGAGGAGTTGGACCCTTTAGGTGATGATTAAGCTAAGGCGCGGTTGGTTCGCCAGGAGTAGAGTAATGGTCTTTGTGGCTGGTGCTGTGATTGAAACATTGTGAAGGAGAGTGCGTACTAGATAATACTAGATGCTGTTAATGATTAGCTTTTGTCTTTTGTTACACTTAGCCTGGGTAGAACTAAGTGTAGCCCTTAAAGGTGCTAAGACGATTGCGTGAGGTTGACTTGGTGAGTACTGAGTAAGATAGAGTCTGTGGGTATGTAGCATAACCACTCTTAACTCGCTTTAGCAATGGCAGGCTTGAAGAGCTTGCTGACTAAGCGATGAGAGATAGAGACCATAAGCAAATATATTGCTTGTGGATATTACAATGGCAGAGTATGTGCAAGAAAGACAAAAGCTAAAGTACAATATCAAAGATGGGCCTTTATATACTTAGGGATGCTGTGCATGGACCATGCTGTAGGGCAGGTCTGCTATAAGTCAGAGTGAGTCGTAAGTATAGTAGCCAATGGCATAACATGAGTGATGACTAATGGAAAGTGCTGATGAATGATAAGTGAGTCAAGCTGTGCATGGAAAAGAAGAGTGGAAAGCGAAGCACAGTCAATGATGTAATGTGGGAAAGGATGAGTCAGCACTTAAGGGTTTGC
>JBBPKD010001052.1:0-12176 GCA_038089075.1 Singerocomus inundabilis
TACTTTCCGGGTTCGTCCTTACCACCTGCCAGAGACAGTTGAACAATGTTATATATTACAGCCAAACCAGGGCGTCAAAATCAACCACGTACCATACCACTCCTCATGAATCCACCTCTCGGGTGGAGGTGTGACCATACCATCGCCCTGTCGTCGTATATTAGCCAATGTTACACAACCCGAACCCGTGTGCATCATCTAAGCACCTTATTTCTTAGAAACTCATAATACAAATCTTTGTTGTCGGAGCCTCCAGGAAATTTACAGCCGATACCAATGATGGCAACAGGAACTTCGGCAGACATGGTCGAAACGGTTGACTACTTCTTCGATAGTGCTGGTTGAAAATGATAATAAGGTGAGGTGATGAACCTAAGAGTAAAGGTCAGAACCACTGGAACGAATGGTTGGAGACTTGCAATGGTCCATTGCATGCAGTGATTTAAGTATGAGCGTCATAATTAATGGTACTCCATGCCACGACAGCATCAATCAACTGTGCATTTGGATTGATGCCATCGTGACAGAGTCGCAAGATTAATTTTGATGCCGCTACTCTGAGCCGAACCCAATGAAAATGGTATACGAGTGTATAGCCACACATGCACAAGCGGCACGCACTACCGGCGGATCGGATGAGACTGATATATCGACTACTTTGGTGACTATTGGAGCAGGGCGATAGATTAGTACATGCTGAACGACAGCAAACTTGTCACATTCTGACCTGAACTTGGTATCCTGACTCCCTGAGGCTAGGACTAAGAATTATTTGAACTCACATACCTACATAGAACGATGCTCTTGAATGTTAACCTATCGCAAGTTCTGAGTGACCATGAATAACGATTCATCCCAAGACAGTTCGGCATAGGCTTCCAGCAGGACATGTACACCTAGGCCACAACTCGGAGAGGAATTTACAATGTTGACAGTAATGAACGGGGAAGAAGGTACAGGATCAACACGGAAGGCTCTGTGGCGGACGTGGTAAGAGAAAAGTTTCCGAGTCCCTGACAGTGCCCGCTCCTGGTGCTCCGCGACTTCGAGTCCGCTTGTCGGAGCACGTGCAGTGCTATTGCTGTTGAAAAAAGCCGCTGGCCTGGCCCTGAATCCAACACGATCACCGGTACCGTCCTGCCATCGTACCGTGACTAGTATGCGCCAACTGAGGTATTCTACGGATCCCGACCCGGCACTCCAAAAAGACCCGCTGATTGGCAACCGTTCTCGTAGGCCCGGAAGCACTGCTATGTACTGCCCCTTTGCTTGTTCATGACCTGCACACCATGTCTACCGTAACAACACGTTATGTCGATCCGCATCTATCTCCCTATACAAGCATGTCCCCTCCGTCGACAGAATGCATCGGTCCGAGTTTCTGTCTTTCAGCACCTCGCACGATATTCCTCACACCTTGTCATTCATCCTTGTAAAAACGACTGTGGGATGTACTGTAACCGGTGTACATGGTTAAGCATGCACTGCAGTGTGCCAGGAGAAAAAAAAAAGGACGAGGTAGAATCAATCTACGACAACTTTAGACAACAGGAAAGGACAGCGAGCGATTAAAAGATACGTGTGCGAGTAAGTACTATTGGAGCAGTATGCATATGGGGAAGCTCCCTATTAGGCATAAGCGTTCACAAGAAAGCACGTACAGACGCTTCCTGCGGGGTAGACTGGGTAAGGTGGGGCGGTTTTCAAAACCGACATCGCACTCTGAGGGAAAAAAGAAAAAAGAAAACCTAAAAGAATCCTGTAGCAATGAGTTAGTTGAAGATACCCCAGTACTGTCCGGGTTACTGAGAGCTCAGCTCTCCGTATATGCGACGCGAGACAGCGGCGACTTCCTCCCTGGGGCGCTCAGCAGTCTCGTACGCAATGCAACCGACGACCGGTGCAATCTCTCCTCGTGCTGCATCGCATCACCTTCGCTACACCGCGCAGCTTGGCAGGGAACCGATGGCGGGGAACGGCCTGCATCATCCTCGCACTCCCCAGCCTTGGGGGTCCGTCCCCGCAGCCGCGGCCTGTCACGATCGCGATACGCAAGCATAAGGGAGGCCACGAGTTGCGGTATCGTCAGTGGGGGCGATTGTGCACCAGGGAAGACTGTCCCACTTCGTGCTGGTGGGGAGGGCGAGCGGCGAGGAATGTTCGAGCGAGGTTGAGCAAGAGACGGAGATCGTGGAAGATCAAAATGAACGTGACGTCTGCGAGACGTGTGCCTGGAAGATGGGATAGGGGAGTGGAGAGGGATCGACGATGAAGCGGAAAACGTCGGCCGAGTTGCTGGTGAGGATGTAGCTGTTCTGTCTAGACTGCTACTCTCATGTGGGTTCAGCCCTGATGAGAGTGTCAATGAGTCGACTGGCGAAGTCTTCCCACTTGGCGCTAAAAGGTTTAGAGACGGCACGGATATGCTTGGCGATGATATGCGTGGCAAAAGATTGGGTAGTGTCCGCCCATCCACACAGCCATTGTCGTCCAATCTCTTTTGTATCCTTTCGACCAATTCACGATCCATGGCTTCCAAGTCGTGCACTCCAGGCGGTTGCCTATCAGGTACATCTCGCTCTCCAGTGGACTGGCGAACCTCTATGCCATGTAAAATGCTCCGATGGACGACACCCAACCACCAGAGTTCAGCTACTTGCCGTCTGCTTCTCCTCGGACGTTTTGGTCTCGTGTCCTTGCTAATAATGCTTTGTGGAGAGGAAACGGAAGAGTGTGCAGAGCGTCGTTTGCGAGGTGCCTGCCCAGCAGACGGAAAGTGGTTGTTGTGGCAAGGACCGCACGTTCCATCGAACATGTCCACGTCCACGTCGTCATCTAATGGCGTGCTTGGGAATGGAACAACACTTCTCACATCGGGGAGATCCGGTTCCACGCCCTGCACCCCTGAGTCACAAAAACGTTCTCCAGGGATATTTTGCGAGCAAGCGGCAGAAAGCGAGATGGACACGGTAGGCGGAGCTTTGTACGCCACTGGGAACAAAGGGAGCGTCGGGGATAGAGAATGGTGGCGAGCATGGCACGATGGCGAGATAGAACCACTGGAAGACTCGAGATCGTTCCAGCCACAACCTGTCCGAGTGGAGGAGGTAGGGTAGACGAGACTTTTTGGATAACCAGGGCCGCAGATGTTCAAGCGCGAGTGGACGTTGGTTGAATCCGTGAGGGCTGGGCGAGCGCTCACGGGAAAAGTCGGTCTCGCAGTCAGAGAGGGTGACGAATGAAGTGGCAGCAAAAGGGCATGTGTAACCGACATGGTTTTTTTTACAAGACCGCGTCTCGATCGTTGTCGCACAATAAAAAACAGTCCGCGGACGTGCTTGCGATCAGCTGGTGCGTGAAGCGGGAACGGGGAGTCGGGACTGCGCGCGCGAAACGTTGCGATTATCAGGACGGCAGATGAAGTTGAACGAGGAAACGTCCTGCGCAACTCGTTGTGTGCGGTGCAGCAAGGAACAGAACACGACGAATCTCCCCTGATTCAGCATCGAGTGATTTGCCAGAGTACGCACATCGGAAGGTCGGAAAGTAAGTATCCACTCATCGACGGCCGCAGCGACGATGACCCACCTTTTGCTTGGACACGACACGGTGGAACGAACAACAGAGTGAAAACCTGGAGCTCGCCTGAACAGGGCTGTGGAACACGAGGCAGGCTTACACAGTGGCAGTCACGTGACCGGAAACAATTGAAGACACGCGTCCTCGGCCGAAACAAAAAGACAAACATGGCCTTTAATATGCAGCTTGGAACAGGTGCATCGTCCTAACGCCATCGCCACGTCTTGGCAGACCTCGTGTAACTCGATAAAATGGCACACGATGCACACGACTGACACTGTGACAAGTCACGTGGGCCGTGAATCATCCGGATTCCCACCCCACAACTGCAGAACTAGGCGACTCTGGGCACGAGCACGGTCGTAGAAGGGCCGCGATGAGCCAACCATCTCGGGTGGGGCATGGTACAAGGGACAACAACTCAGAAGAGTCTGGATGGCGATTCGATCTGGGGCCCAGATAAATCTATTTACATCCCAAAATGAAATCCACGCATGTCAGGTTCGTCATCCATGCGCATCGCTATCGCTATACAGGACGGAAGCTCAGTGAGAGCGACATCGGCGTGGAATACACGGTGGAAAGATTCTCCGATGAAACCCCCAATTTTCATCGTACAGCGAAAAATAAACGTCCTAGATTCATCCTGTATCCCCACTCTGCACCGGCACATCCGCCATTATTCCGTATGTGCTAACCACGGTCATTAACCTGGAGGTTACTTCTACACGGCCACGGGGAGAGAATATCCCTTCCCTTCGGTGTGATTGTGAAAGGGACTAACGAATAGCAACCGCAAGGACACTGTTAAAGCGCTGCACCGCGTGGAGCGGTCGAGGTGGGCTACTCGTTTCCTCTGTAAATATTCATGGGCCGAAGAGGATCACTCAATGACTATCGTGTCCTACAGAGTGAGCACCATGACGTTTTCTGCTAAAAATATTTTCTGATAGTGCCTTGGTGACGACTAATGATATACGTTAACCAACGTAGTGTATATCCCAAGCTATGCGATCGAATATGCTCCCATCATGACTATCCACCACAGGTTAACTTTGCGCCATCTCATTGATGAAAGAGAGGAATCCATTCTCCTCTCGTCTACAAGGTACTGATCACGGAACCGACACCCTAGCATGCGATAGGAAACAGGCGCACATACAGAGGTGGTCACTTGTTGACACGCGCAGCAGTGTCTCAATCCTAGATTTTTTGTTCTCTTTTGTGGGAGTAGATCTGCCAGCAACATCGACACCCCACGTACATGAACGTACTGCATGAGGTGAGTCGGAAATCGCGGAGATCCGTTGTTATGATGAGGCCAGACTTTCCGCTGGTAACGACGGTTGGGACAAAAATCTCATTGCCTTTCACCCACGTGAGCTTGCTAGTATTCTCCTGGAATTATCAATTACTTTCCAGTATGGTCATTTTAGTGATCAGATTATTGACTTGGAAGGTAATATTGACGTGTCTGACTTGTAAGTAACTAGATAATTATTTGCCCAAAGGTCACGATCACGTCCAGACACAAGTTGTTCCGCCGAGTTGTCAAGCGGAGGTTTTCACTCCCGCCTATCAAGAACAGACCATTTACTTCAATACAGCGCTGCTCTGCCATTTCCCGCGAAAACATTGAACGACCCCATCGGACTACTCGGTGTCAAAAGACAATGAAATACTGCGCCGCTCAAGATGGGTTTTCAACTTGGGCTATCTTCGGCTCGATGTACGGATGTATGCCATTCTGTCTTTGCCCTAGAGCTATTCTTAGTCTCTATCGCATTCCCTACGGTTACTAATCTCAATGAGCCTGCTGTCTTGGCAGGATCTAGGTAAAGGATATATCCAACCTGTTCTCTCTGGGGTGCACGCGAGTTGTTGTAATAACTTGCAAATATCAGAATGAGGGTATAGTAGCTACACTGTAAAATGACAGCGACTGTTGTCGGCGACGTGGATTGCATACTTGCAATTTTTGTGATGGTGATGGTCGCCGTTATTGACTGAATCCGACGTTATATATATTGATGGCTCGACCAACCTGAAACCTTATCGCTTGACCTGCATAAAATGAATGTACTGCGATTGCGTCCCGCCACAACTCCAACTTGGTGCTGGCGTTGACCACAGAACTGCCTTGGCCCGCCCTTAAAGGCTTCCACCATTGTCTTGTCCACCGTGGACTCTTCGCCAACGGTTCAGATGGCGGCCTACCCATATCCAAAGCGTGCGCACACGCTCCCGCCCACGACGCCTCTCTCACAACAAGTCGGCGGACACGCAGGCGTGCACGTCACAGAAGACGAGTCGCTGCTCCTCAAACCTGCCCTGCCGCGCGAGATCGCCTTTTACCAGCTCGTCAGAGACGTCGTCGACCCCTCCACAGGTCTGCACGTACTCAGAGCTTGGATACCCAAGTTCTTTGGCTTGTTGAGTTTCCAGGGGAAGCTCGCCGATGGCATCGACGTGGGAACTATGCCTGCCGTCGTTCCTCCTCCGGGCTTAGTGGGTGCTCCCGCATCTGGTGATCTCAGACTCTCCACTATCGCTCCCCCGGGTGTTCCCGCACAAACCCTCGTGCTTCAGAACCTGCTGCACGGTTATCTCAAGCCCTGCATCCTGGACGTAAAGCTCGGCACGGTGCTCTACGATGAAGATACTCCAGCAGAGAAAAAGGCACGCATGATCAAAAAGGCAGAAGAGTCCACCTCTTTGCAGACTGGGATAAGATTGACAGGTTTCCAGGTAAGTTCCCCTTCTTTCTTTTGCTCTGGAAATCTCGTTCGAAGGGGGTGATTGTCATGCGTTTTCGTTCCAACAGGTGTATTCAAATGACACTCTCGACCCGACTGTGTATGGAAAGGCGTATGGGTATAGCTTGAAGCCGGAACAGTTGCAGCAGGGGATCGGACACTTCTTCCCTTGCGCGATCTCATCTTCCCTGACCAATTCTTGTCTTGAAGCGTCGTCTCCATCCAATCCAAACAGAGGCCTCCCTGCGGATATCCTTCTCACACTTCTCACGTCCCTCCACCGCTCGCTCATCGATCTCCGTGGTTCCCTCTCAGGAGCACACGTGAGGTTTGTCGGTGGCAGCGTGCTGATCGTTTATGAAGGGGACTGGGAGCGGGCTGCCGCAGCATCCGGTCGTGGCGGCGGACCAGGTAGTCAAGAAGAAGACGAAGGAGAAAGTGACGCGGACGAAGTCGAAGTCGAAGACGCTGATCAGATCGAAGTGGAAGTCGACGAACGGGAGGAAATCATCATGGACTCCATTCCAAGCGGTACCACCTCCGAGACGTCCTCCGCGTGCTCCCGTACGGAACAACAGCCCCGGCTGTACACGGTATCCCTTATCGATTTCGCTCACACGCGCGTCGTCCCGGGGGAAGGACCAGATCAGGGGGTGTTGAAAGGAATGGACACGCTGATAGGGTTGGTTGGTCGCAGAAAGCAGGAAGTGGAAGCGCTACGGACGTAAGGGACGTTCGTGAAAGGATCATGATTCATCACCGGTACGTTGGTATGAAATTGAGACGCGTGTTGTTGGACGCGACATTGACGGTTCACGTTCCGTTGTTCCCCATTAGCTTGGAGAAAAACTGGGGTGCATTTTGGTCCGGATTCTCGAAGAGGTCGCTGACAAGTCATCATCCTGAGTGACCACTACCCATATCACCCATCCAATTCCCTGCCTCCCTTTGAAATGAGGGTTCAGTATTATATGAATCTATGCTGTGTCTGAACCATACCCCTTCTTGGTAGGCAGCTCGAATGATATGTTCAATCAATTGAATATTATTACAAAATGCTCTCTTCGATTGTCCATCAGCACCTTCAAATATGTTACCCCAACGATCAACAGGAATAAAGACCCCTCCCATAGAAAAAGAGAAAAGAGAAAAGGGGAATAGGAGTTGAAGTAAAGGCAAGCAGTAAAATAATGTCCGCCATCTGTCCGTCCAAACCATGCTGCCACTATGGCCACATCTTGCTACCACCACCATACTGACCTCCCTCCCGAGTTTTATTGCCAGCGCCCACGATCGCCTCTTCCCACCCTCGTGCTTCCCGAATGTTGGATGCGCGCAGAACGATCGCGTCCCCTCCGCGTGGGTGCACAACGTTGAGCCGAATCAGTGGGTCTTCACGGCCGCTTCTCGATGGCTTGACCTGGATCTCGTTTACCGGAATCGGCTGAGACCAACCCACATGTTGATCAGTCCCACACCCCATCACGCAGGGAGTATTCAAGAAGGGGAAAAAATATGGCCGCGATATACTTACCATGCGATATAGCCCTTTTTCAACCTCGTCCATAAACACTAGTATATCGTTGCACAACACCACCCGCAGCTTGCGTCCACTCTTCGCTTTGCTCAACATGCCTTCTTTCAACAGCTTGCGCGGTCCAAGGTGGCGCGTCGGCGCCGTCAAGTCGAGTCTGCCCTGTCCGATCCACAGTGCACGGCTGATCTCCTCCAGCCGTTCCCTACCTTCACGATCTCGGATCGTCTCGTTCACGTTTTCGAGAATCCCCTCAGCTATTTGTAGCGCGGCGGAAATAGAATTTCGCTCAGCAAGATCACCAGATGATGACGACGATGCCGGAGGGCCGACAGCCCCAGATGCACAAGGATCCGTGTAATGCATGATCTGACGGATGAGCAAAGGGTACCTGGTAAGACGTTGCACTGTGGGTATGTGTCGTGAGAACGAGAAAGCAGCAGTGCATCAGCCAATGATATTTTGAACCTCCTTTTTTGGCGAAGAGGCTAAGGAAGGGAACTCACTCGGGACAAGCAGGTAACTCGACAAGTCCAGATTCCGCGCTGACGGATCTTCTCGGAGGTTCTGCAGTAGAACGGTTGCACCATTTACACACGCGTCATATAACCAAATCAGACAACACACCTGCAACTGCGCAGCAAGCGAGGAATTGCTCTCTCGCATCTGCTGGAGGGCCTTTCCTGCGTTCGCTTGATTGACACAATAGTTCTACCAAGGAGACAAACCACACCGACTAACGTGAAGGCCACAACGGAAACAAAGGTGCGTAGTTACGTACGAGGTATACGCCCATGTTCGGCATATGCTTTTCCAGCAAGTCACCTATGCGGTCGATGTAGAGGCGACAATCCCGCTGACGCTCTTCGAGAGTCGAAAGGAACGTCTTCCGGACGAATTAAGCCAAAGATCAATACTACCATTAACCCAAGAGGCGACATTCCCTCACCGTGTTCGTGAGCAATATGTCTTCGATATTAGAAAAAATCATTTCAGTGGCTTTTTCATCTAGCACTTGCATCAATTGTGAGTAAAATAGCTGTTAGACATAATCATGCAGGTTAGTCCCCACAATATCACCCCTTCCCCTACTTTGACATACCTTGACAATCAGTTGAACATCCCGTATATAATCCGCCTCTGTAGAAATCAACTCGAAAATCGCCTCCTGACGCTTCCGCTCCTCTTTTGGGATCCCCTCCAGCGCTGATCGATCGACCAAACTCGCCCAACATGATCCAAATAGTGGTCCGTTCTCTCTTGTCGGGTCACCCTCTCCGGTGGTAAGCGGTGCTGTCACCGGCGAGGGCACCTGCGCATGTGAGATCGGTCCCGAGATGACGAGTTTTCGATCACGCTCCGAGTTGTCTGGTGTCCCTGCACGTGTGTGGCGTCCAAGAAAGCTGAGAAACTGTGACGTGCGGCTCTCTCCACCGCCTCCACTTTCTCGTTCTCGTTCCCGCTCTCGGTCTCTGTCCCGGTCCCGAAGCGACGGTGCCACTGATAAAGCAGGTGATCTTGGGGGAGACGTCAATGCCAACGACACGGTATCAAACGATGACATCGATATTCTGCTCGCCAATGCCGGACCGGACGTGGAGTGCGCATGCACAGACAAGGGCGAATGACTATGCTCCTGCGACGCCTGCATCTTCTTGAACGTCTCGTACCGCTCGAATGCGTCGTCCGGTCGCACGATGAGCCCATCCGACTGTACACGGAGGTGCCGACCCCTTCCAAGTATCCCCTCTCCCTCCCCTGGGCCTTGCTCCTCCACGCCGTCATTTTCAAGGGACCCAAAGAGCACGCCCGAGGACGAACTTGTGCTCGTGTTGGGTAATTCCAGTATTGGAACCTGCGGGAGGTTCTTTGTCGAGAGCTGCGACAATCCATGTTGAGGAACCGCAGGTGCCGGACGTCGCTTGCGTCCTAGAGACTCTGAACGGGCTGAAAGAACCTCCACTTCCATCTCACCCGACCTGGAGTGCGCGATCGCACTGGGTGCAGGTGCAGACGGGACATGCGGGGAACGCGGACTGACAACCAGCCCGGCTGCCTCAAGCACGCGTTGTCGCTCGCGCTCGCGCGCCGCCCTCTCTGCCTCCACTTCCGCTTGCGCCTCCTTTTCAGTCTCCGCCCCTGTCTCTCGCACACCGCGCTGCGGACCGGGGGCCTCCTCCAGCTCCGAGCCCGACATATCATCGTCCTCATCGTCCAGCGAGTAATACGCGTCCTCGCCGTCCTCATCTCCATCCATGGACGACGATGGCCCGTGCAACTCGGGCTCTCGTGGTGTCCCCAACAGCACCGGTGGACGCTGTGGCGAAGCGTATGGCGTGCTGTAAACATCAGCCACATGCGCATGACGATCGTTGTCTCCATCCCGATCTGCATGGTCCGCATAGACCCCTTGCCCTTGATCCCGTTCTAAATCTGATGGCACTTGCTGCCAAGGGATGCCTAAAGCGGTGTCTATAACAAGTCGCAATCAAAAATCATGTCACAGGATCCAAGAAAAAAGGGGAATTTTGAATTCATGTTGGTATTCGAGAGATTTTTAAAAAAAGAAAACACAACACATGGTGAAATTGTTTTATGGGTGGTGTTTGAATTTAGGTCCGGGAAGGAAAAGGAAGTGCAGCGCAAGGAGCGGGTATGATGTTATCCAAAACACGCAATGAATGACGACGGTGATGAGGGGATATAGCAAAAGAAATATATTTCAGTTTATATCCACCTCAGCACTTAAAAAGAGGGTAAGAAGAACTCAAGAGGGAACGTCTGTTTTTTTTTTCCGTGACTAAGAAAACCCACTAACCCTCGATCACCTCCACATAGGCGGCAGGTACGATGAAAACGAGACCGTCGCGTTCAACTTTCCACCAATCCGTTTCAGAACGGTCGACAACGGTAAGCGTGTCGCCTTCATTAAATGCAAGCTCGTCTGCGTTCGTACCCTCGTAGCTGTAAAGTGCCATCACGTGAACTATAATCGGTTGATCATCATGAACGACCTGTCAAAGATAATGTGAACAGCACGGCGCACCTTGCTCGACTTTTTGAACGTAGGTCTGAGGGAAGAAACCGGTTTTTCCATCCTTGACCGTGGTTCCGTACCACCAATCTCCGCCAGACTTGGACGGATGAGCAACAATAGTCATGTTTACATCAAAATCTGCAAAATGAACATTCAAATCTTCCGTGACAAACCACACATGACAACATTCTTACCTAGATCTTCTGCTCGCTGTCCTGCATAAGGATACAAGGATCTGACGCGAAACTCTGGAAAGACAGACAGAAAATGTCAACACGTTGATCGTCTTAAACGAATGATACATGTACGCACCAGTGGAAACATCAACATCGACCATGAGCTCGGACTCGTGATCAGGAACATGATCCGAGACTTGGATAGTATGAACAGGCCTGCCATCAGCCTTTTCTTCCTCGGCTTCTTCCATAGTTGCAGGAAGATGGTCCACCTCCCGCCTGCCCACGTCCGCGGCCAGCGCATTGTACCAATCCATAGATTCCTTCTTCCCGTGACCAAAGGAATCACTCTGCGCCATCTGCGGTGCCTCAGGAGGCTCGGTAGGCAGGGGAGACGCCATAAATTTCGCCGGTGGTGCAGTCATTGGAGATGGTGCGCGAGCAACAGTGTTTATATGAGCAGGTGGTGCAGTGTCACCAACGACCCTTCCGGATGCGGCTGCGCCACTTCGGTCATTTGTGACGGTCTTTCTCAGCCTTGCGCCACCCTGAATGGCACTCAGCAACGCACCACGACCACCTGCTGACGCGGGGGTGGTTATCGGCGCCGACGGTGCTGTTGGTGCAGGCGGTGCCGAAGGTGGAGGCGGAGGCGGCGCAGGAGCAGAAGGGGAGACGGGGGTACTTGAAGACGCGGCTGGTCCAGCTGACTGGGGACGTGAGGGCAATAAACTACCGAATAGCTGTTGCGCGAGACCCATTCGTGTGTCCCTCGTCCCAAGTTCTTCATCGCTGCTGTCATCCTCGTCCTTCTCCATAACATCGTCCCAGTCGTCGTCACTATCCTTGGGGGCAGTGTGATACGATGTCTTGACAGGTGGTGGAATACCCGGGCTTTTGGGAGGCAATGGGGCAGCTGCAGTTGATGAAGTCTGGGCGAAGAAAGGATTGCTGCTTCCGTTCGCCGCGACTGCTGGAGGAGCGAAGGAGGGACCCCCACCTTCTTTCATCAAGCGGCTGAAGGGATTATTGCTAGGTTTGTCGGAAACGGGAGCTGAGACAGAGGGTGCGGATGGTGCAGAGGGGGGAGAGGG
>JBBPKD010001053.1:0-12171 GCA_038089075.1 Singerocomus inundabilis
AGCTACCTTCACCAATGGCCCACTACATCCAGATGCCACTCCAGAGAACACAAAATGCCCCAAAATTCAATGCCAAAATGCCCTCCCTTCTCCCTTGCTACTGTTATGATATGAGAATTGTACTTGTGATTCTCATAATATTCTTTTCCCTGATCATATGACCTCTCTGTCCCTTCACACCTTCATGCCTTCACCCTGTCACATCTTCACATCATCACTCTCTCTCCCTTCACACATCATGTGTTGCGACTGCAAAGGAGCTACACTGCCTCAACTATCTCTGTGGTCCTGTCGGGCGACCTGGCATCGTTCTACAGAGCTAAACTGAAGGGAAAGGGCTTTCTCATATGGCTATATCCAGGTTGCCACCCTTATAAGCTGATCTAGGGTGCCACCCTGTATCAAGGGTGCTCTGGATGCTACCACATGATCTTCTATGGTGCTACGACTCGTAGGGTACTCTGGAATATGATAAGGTATAACGGTAGTGATAACCTAACTATACCGCAGGTATAACATTGTCTTGACCGATGACATGGTCTTGAGTCACGTGAGTTATCTTGTATAATAATCTGGATGACTAGGCCATTACGATGGCGTAGTTCTGGACTGGTTAAATAATGAATAAACGAGTGGAGTGCGTACTGCAAGTCTTGAGGGATTAACTTGACATGGTGTACGAGTTGACTGGCTAGACTGGGTAGAGGATGGAGGTTGGCTTTATCTCCAGACAACCTCACTCCCGGGCACCATCGCTGGCGGGCGGGCGAATAGTCGTCATCTACTTGTGCTTAACTTCACTAGGCCACCTATCGCTAGGCAGGGTAGGAGAGGTAACAAGTGGATTAGGCTGGGGGGACATCAGCCAACTCACAACCTCTTATATATGTTACATGGAGGGTCTAGGGTATACAGACATTAATGTAAGCTATGTAGGGTATAGGGGAGAGTCCATGAGGTTGCAGCTAGGCAAGCCTTGAGTAAAAGGTAAGGCTACACCCTGAGAAGATCAGAATGGAAGGGTGGAGCTAGAATATGAAATGGAAGATCGGACACAAGGTGTGAACGATCAGGAAGGTAATCATGGCAGAGATCCCATCAAGGGTTCTGCAGGGTCATGAGAATGATTGTACTGATCGAAGGGATGATCGTAAATGAAGAAGGCATTGTAGCCTGTAGGTGATGATCGAAAGTTAGGGGTGATCGGTGTGATGTCGTGAAGAGGTGAAGAGGGTGAAGGTGTGAAGATGTGACAGGGAATGGAGTGATGATGTGAAGGGTCGGAATGGTCACATGATCAGGGAAAAAGAAAGGGGTCATTATAGTCGTAGATTCACAACATCATGACATCACCCTGATCATCAATCTCTCCCTGATCATCACCTACAGGCTTACACACCTTCTCCATCTCCACCTTCACCCTCTGATCAGTACAATCACCTCACAACCCTGCAGAACCCTTGATGGGATCTCTGCCATAATCCTTTCCCTGATCTTTCACATTTTGTGATCGATCTTCCATTTCATTCCTTCTTGCAATATGGCTTACTTCTGATCTTCTCATCACATCACCTTACCTCTACATTAAGGCAGCCTTACTGCTACCTCATGGACACTTACCCTTACCCTAGTACATGCATCATGAATTACCATATACCCTAGACCCATAGCTTGGTCCATGCACCATTATGTAATGTATATAAGGGGTTGTGAGTTGGCTGGTGTTTCCCTGGCCTAATCCACTTGTTAACTTCCTACCCTGCCTAGCAATCAGTGGCCTAGAGATGCTCTGACATGTAGATGGTGACTATTCACCTATCCACCAGCAATGGTGCCTAGGAGTGAGATTACCTGGAGATGAAGCCAACCCCACTCCTCTTCCCAGCCAGCCAGCCAGTACCAACTCATATACCATGACAAGACCAGAACCCAGGACTTGCAGTATGTTGCACCTTTGTTTATATTATTTAACCAGATTCCAGAGCCCCAACATGGGCATGAGGCATTACACCTTCAAGGTGACTCCTTCCAGTTTGTCACATGATTACCCAAGAGCCCAGGCATGGCTCACACATGATTATGCTGTCAGATAGCTGCCAGTATTAGGAGGAAGCCAGGACTAGCCTGCAAGAGTGGCTTAGTCATTATAGCATTGCAAGAGTATGCTAGGAGATCTCATTGAAGTGGGCCCAGTCCACTATCAGCCCTACCATCCATATCCGCTTCCCCATTCCCTGCTGTCCAGCATCCTTAAAATCTAACAATATAGGTTCAAGCCCCATAGTGAGAAGCCAGGTCGCCTGACAGGACTATGGAGATAGGTTCTAGGCAGTGTCACTCCCTTGTGTCCACAACAGCTACCTAGAAGACATAGACTTTTTAGGGATAGCTGCAGGAATCAACACAGCTGAAAAGATCAAGGCAGCCCTTCAGTATGCAGACCTGAATGAAGCAGAAGTATGGGAAATGCTTCCTGAAGCTTCAACCTCTTCCACACACTGGGATGCATTTATAGCTGCAGTTAAAGCATTGTATTTTGAATGTGAGGGTGACAATCATTACTGCCATGCAGACTTACAATATCTATTACAGGAATTTAAGGGTAAGATAATGTGCAGTCAAGAGGAACTGGGTGAATATCACAGGAAGTTTACCAAGATCACATCACTCCTCACAAAAACCAGCAAGATATTAATGGCAAAATGGGATTTCCTGTTTCTAAGTGGCTTCCCAAGGGACCTAGAGGAGCAAATTTGCCACCAACTATCCATTGTCAAACTAGATATCCATCCTGAGGACCCATACCCAGTCACAGATGTCTTTGCAGCAGCCAAGTCTCTTCTAACCAGATCCACCTTTTGTTCACCCATATCATCCTTGACCCCCTCAATAATCATGCCAAGTTCCAGCCCACCTGTCACCAGGCCATCAGCACCAGCACCCTCAGTCACAGTGTCACTTATGCCAGCCATAAAGCAAGAAGCAAGTCAAGTTGAAATATACTTGGGTTCTATCAACAAGCACTATGCCTTCTGTGTGGAACCTGGGCATTACACCTGGTTTTGCACAAAATGCCAGAACTACCTCAAGGCTGGGTGAGTCATCAAAGGTCTGGACAACTGACTGTACTTTCTGGATGGAAGCTAAATACTTAGAATCCTGGGCACTAGATGCATTATGGAATGCATAGACTGAGTTGAGGCAGAAAGAGTGGTGGTGGCCACCACAGCAGTACAATTGTCCTTCTCAGCCTGGATCCACAAAATACCACCATATATAACCGCCAGTATCCTCTTGCTGTCAGGACCTGAAAGTGACACAGTTCTAAACATCAACCCCTCTGCCTTTATCAATACAACAGTAGACCCCCTGTACAACCTGGCAGACCCCAAATTCCAAGAGTTCTTAGCATATATGTGGTCCACATTTCAAGCTGGGAAGGAGGCAACCAACAAAGGCAAAAAAGTACAATTCAACAGGGTAGTTATACCATTAAGACCTAGACCAGACCCAAGAGCAGCATCCATAGAAGATGAAATTGTATCCCCAGAACTTCAACAAGTGCAACCAGGACCATCCAGCACCTCTGGCCACTCTAATACCCAACCTATAGGGACTTGGTCTAAATCATTGAGTACAGGGCCACAGCAGTCCATCCCATTATTGTCTGGCACAAGTACATTTTCTAGACCGGTCAATGCTAACCTGCCCTTTTCTCTCCCAATCATATAGTACAAATACTCATTTCCCTTAGAAAATGAGACAGCACCAAAGTGGGTTCTGAATAGCCTACTAAGGTTCAGTGTACTGGTGCCAGTCAAGAACTTAATAGTGGTCAGCCCAAAGGTCCAAAAGCAATTTCAGGACATGACAGCAGTAAAATGAGTACAGGCATTATTCACTAACTCAGTACAGGTCAATGAGCTATGTGGATGTGACCCAGGGCACATAGAACACAAGTTTGGTGACCAAATTCTCCGAAACAAGGAAGGGTTGGTAGTGGCACACCACAACCTCCCATTACACAGTATTGACAAACAGGTGGGAGTACACCCCCTTACATGCATCCTAAACTCAGGCTCTAAAATCATCGCAATGCCCAAGCAAGTATGGGAGAGACTAGGGCTCCCAGTCTGGTCTAATCATGTCATAACCATGTCATTTGCTAATATGACCAAAGATGCAATCCTAGGAGTCATCAAGAACTTGGCACTGGATCTTGGTCCTAGCAAGATGTGGCTACAGGTGCAGATTCTTGAGAGAGTCAACTTTGACTTGCTGCTTGGGCAGCCATTTTATTGCCTAATGAGCACAACTACTAATGACTTCCCAGATGGAAGTCAAACAATTGTGCTCCAAGACCTGAATACAGGGAAGGAGTTTAAACTCCCAACCCAGTCATGAACTAAAGGTTGTCCCAGATGCCAGAGGGGCATGACTTGCATGAACCATCAGAGTGTGGTAGAAATGGGTTTTTGAAACTTGATGATCTGCCAGTTCAGTGGGGAGGTCCCATTATGTAACCCCATGGATCTAAGCTTCCAATCACTTAGCCAAGTCATACCCTAGTTCTAAAAGATCGCAGTTGTCAGTTCATTATTCACACTCCTTCCATTTATTCTTTTCTCTCATCTATATAGTCTGCACTAACCTCAAACACTGTTGCTGTCTTCTCTTCTTGTCTCTCATTTGACCCCTCATCACACTGTTTTGCTTATAAACTGGTGGTGAAAAAGATATGAGTGGTGCCATGTCCTCTAATGGAGGATTACCAAGTCATCCAGCACCTTCCTGAAAACCCTCTAGCTGACCTACCTGCACTTCCTACACTTCCACCAGAATTTGTACCAGGTGTCTGCTTCACCCAGGAGTGAGTGGATGCATTGGATCTAGATCCTGTGAAATGGCTATGGCCAGAAGAGCTAAAGCTTGTCCATTGGATAGTCTGGACCCCTGAAAAAGCATTCACATAGGTCCTTGCCAAGTGCAGACACCTAAATGAAAGGTACTTTCTCCCTGTTAAAATTCCTACTGTACTGCACATCTCTTGGATACTTCATAACATCCCAGTTCCACCAGCTATGGTCAATGAGGCAATACAGATCATCAAGGACTACTTTGCATTAGGTGTATATGAACCATCTACCACATCATACTGGTCATGATGGTTCTGTGTTCTGAAGAAGGATGGTAAGAGCTTAAGGCTTGTCCATGATCTGCAACCCTTGAATGTGGTTACCATTTGAGATGCATCCCTCCCCCCATTTGTGGAGCATTTTACAGAGCAATTTGCCAGTTATGCTGTCTACAGCATAATGGACCTATTCACTGATTACAATCAGCGACTGCTTTACCCAGACTCATGGGATCTCACATCCTTTCTTATCCCACTGGGACCTATGCAACTGACCACCATCTCCATGGGTTACACTAACACTTCACAGATATATCAAGGCAATATGTGTTTTATACTCCAAGATAAAATCCCACAGCACACCATGCCCTTTCTAGACAACATTCCAGTCAAATTGGTCAAAACTCGCTACCAGTGATCAGATGGAACATATGAAACAATTCCAGAAAACTCCAGCATCCACTGGTTCATCTGGGAACACCTTACAGTTACCAACCAGATCATCCAGTGCCTAGAGAATGTAGGAGCAATGGTCTCAGCAAAGAAATTTGTCCTAGCTGCACCAAATGTGATGATAGTAGGACACAAGTGTATGATGGAAGGATGGGTTGCACACAAGGATAAGGTGCAGAAGATCTAAGATTGGCCAGAGTGCCAAAATATCACACAGATCCAAGGGTTCTTAGATACATGCAGCATTGTCCAGATTTTCATAAAAGATTTTGCATCAATTACTTGGCCCCTGGTGAATCTAACCCAAAAGGGCACTCCATTTCACTGGGAGCAACCACAGAAAGAAGCAATGTGGCATCTTAAGAATGAAATCATAAAGTCCCCTGCACTTCACTGCTTGGACTATGAAAGTGGCTGGGAAATTATATTGGCAGTTGACACTTCAGTCATCACTGTAGAATTCATACTGTTGCAGATTGGGAAGAATAACAAATGTTATCCAAACTGATTTGGGTCAATCAGCCTCACTGAGGTTGAGAGTTGCTACTCCCAAGTAAAACTCAAGTTATACAGACTGTATAGAGCCCTTCATGCAGTCTGAATCTTTATATTTGGAGTTGCTAACCTCACAGTGGAAATGGATGCTAAATACATTAAGGGAATGATCAACAATCCCGACCTCCAACTGAATGCAACCATCAACAAATGGATAGCAGGGATCCTACTATTCTCCTTTAAGCTTATCCACATTGCCATGAAGAAACATGCCAGTCTGGATGGGCTATCTTGATGTCTGCCATGCAATGAGAATCCATCAGACATAGATGGTCCAGATGACTGGCTTGATGATGCCTACTCATTCTCCATTGCTCTACTCAATTACTGCATCAGCCCTCCCATTATTCATATATCCTGCAGATACTCACCAGTTCAGGCCCAACACCTTCCATACCAGTGAAACCACCCCACACTGTCTTCTAAGACCACCCTCACATCCACCTCCACACCACTCATTTTTCTAACATTTGATGTTCTTCCTAACCAACTGGATGTCAAGATCCCACATATGCCAAGAGTGAAAATTAAGGAGGACCATATCCAACATATCCAAGAGTTTCTGGAGAGCCAGCAGTGACCCTCAAACCTGTCAGATTAAGAGTACACATCATTCATCAACTTAGCCTGATGTTTTTTCACCCTAGATGGCCGCTTCTGACATCAAGACCCACATGGGCAGCACCAGCTTGTCATATCAGAAAGCAGACAATATGTGTTAATCAAGGAGGCTCATGATGATCTCAGACACAAAAAAGTGTTCACTGTCTGAACTCATCTACTTCTTAGATTCTGGTGGCCAATGTTGACCAATGGTGTTAAGTGGTTTATCCAGACATGCCATGAATATCAGATTAGGCAGACCCAAAGCATATGCATCCCTCCCTTAGTACTAGTCATCAGTGGCCTATTCCATAAAGTCTATATAGATACCATGCTCATGCCAAGATCAGGCAGTTACTGGTATATCATTCATGCTTATTGCACACTAACCACTTATCCAGAATGGAGAATGCTCTGATCTGAGAATGCTGCAGGAATTGTGTTGTTTATATTCAAAGAGATCCTATGCTGATGGAGCCTGGTCATGGAGATCATGTTCAACAATGGTCTGGTGTTTGTCCAAGCACTCAACCACCTGGCCACACAATACAACATCCATCATATAAGAATCAGCCCTTACAACTCCCAAGCAAATGGGATCATAGAGTGCCACCATTTCAATGTCTGGGAGGCCATTATAAAAAGTATCTCAGGGGAGGCACACTGGCATCACACAGTGCACTCAGTGTTTTTGGCTGAATGGGTCACTATCTCAAAAGTGACTGGTCTATTACCTTACTTCATGGCACATGATATAGAGCCCTTATTCCCCTTCAACCTTGCTGAAGTGACTTTTCTCATCCCTTTACCTGACACTGACTGACTCTCTACATCTGAGCTAATAGGCTGGCATGTGTGCCAATTGCAGAAGCAATGTGAGGATTTAGAATCCATCTGAGACTGAGTCTTCACTGCATGGTTTGCATCAGCCAAGCATTTCAAAGCCACATACAAGAACCAGGTCAAGGACTACAACTTCGCACCCAGATGCCTAGTCCTGATCTAAAACTCAAAGGTAGAGAAAGAGTTGAACTGGAAGACAAAGCCCCAATATATTGGACTGATGGTTGTTCTTTGCAGGATGACCAAAGGTTCATACATCCTGGCTGAGTTGGATGAAACAGTATCCAAGTTACACTATGCAGTGTTCTGACTCATCTCATATCACACAAGATCTATATCATTGATACCAGTCACTGACTTAACAGGATATGGCAATGAAGATTTGGACAAGACAGCAGGCAAAGATATAGAAGAGTCAGATGACAAAGACCTATCCATCTCTTATCCTGTAAGCAGAAAGGGGTAGATCTACAGCAACAAGAGGCATAGGTGGAATGTTGTTATCAATAAAAGCATTAACAGAATGGCTCTTCATAGGAGAGGAGAGATTTGAAGTATGAATAGTAGACAATAAAGAATTAAAAAGAGGAGACATATTTGTTGGACTTCCAGTGCAGGGAAGTTCATGGTTGGGTACAATGATGAAGGTAGTGATATTGGACATAGTTAATGAGGATTCAGAGAACAAAGAGTTGGTTTTAGTGAGACTGGTGGAGATGGCCATGAGAGTGTAACAAAGTTCTTGGAAGTGGTATGTGATAAGAAGTGAACTATTTAGTGGGGAGTTAGTGATGGTTTTTATAATTGGAGAGGAGGGTTTGGGCATGAGACAGTTCCTTTTCTTTTATCCATGAGTCATCCTCTGGTGGGTATCCTTTCCATCAGATCAGGAAGAAGCAGTGTGCTGGAGTTCCATGATGTTATAATATCTGTTTTATTTCAAATTCCTCTTCTCCTTCTATTAGATCAGGTGGTGGTCAGGTGGAGTCAGGGTGTAGGGTCTTATTGTTGGAGTAGTGGGATAGAAGGGAGGCATGGAAGACAGGGTGGATCTTCCAAGTTTTTGGGAGGCAAAGATGGTAGGTGACAAGGAATAGTACTTCTGTAATAGTAAATGGCCCCTCATGTTTCTGAGTGAATTTTGGGTTCACTATCTGTCATTTTAGGTTAGTGGCTTCCAGCCAGACTTTGTTATTTACTTTAAATGGGGAGAATTTTCCCCTGTACCTTTTTCTTACCAATTCTCTTGCTAGGTCATGGGCAGTGAGTGCTTTTCATCAGGCTTTGAGAAGAGTGGAAATGTGGAGATCTGCAGATGGGGAGTTAGTGGGAATGGCTACTTTGGGTAATGGGTGTGGTTCATATCCCATCATCAGGAAGAATGGGGATTGATTAGTTACAAAATGAGGTCTGTGATTATGAGTAAACTCTGCCTGTGTGATTAGTTTGGTCCATAAAAATGGGTGAGCTCCACAGTAAATATGTAAATAGGTTTTGATTTCTTGGTTTACCCTTTCGGTTTGCCCATCAGTTTGAGGGTAATATGTAGTTGATAGAGAAAGGTCGTATTTGAGAATCTTTCCTAGTGCATGGGCAAATTGAGAAATGAATTGGGGTCCTCTGTTGGAGATTAGTTTAACATAGAGTCCGAATCATTTGTACACTGTTTTGAAAAACAGTTCAGCTATGTTGGTGGCTGTGATGGTTTTTTTGGTTGGGCATAGAATTACCCCCTTTATAAGGCCATGGTTGACTATAACCAGCAAAGAGTCAAAGCCAGCAGAGATGGGGAGGTCAGTGATTAGATTACAACTGATTTGATGGAAAGAAAGAGTTGAAGATGAAGGGATGGGAACTGGGGGTGGAGTTGTAAGGTGTGTGTTAGCCTTATTGGCTTGGCATGTTGTGTACAAGAAGATGTAGGAGCAGACAGAGATGGCAAGGCTGGGCCACCAATAGTGGGAGATAAGAAGGGCACATGTTTTGAGGTAACTGGGGTGGCCCATGGACAGGTGGTCATGTGCCTGGGCAATGAGGGAAGTTCATATAGATGGTGAGACATAGATGCAGTTGTTGTAGAGTAATAGGCTGTCAATGGCTTGAAAGGAGGCCAGGCAGAAGCAGAGGAAGGATGATGTCAATGAATCTAACTGCTATAGTATTTTCAGAGCTGTGGGGTTGGTGGTGGTGGCTGATGTCAGTGTGCTGGTGAGGTTGGCATTGATTAAATTGACAAAAAGAGTCAGTGGGAGGAGAGTGACATTGTGGTTGTTGGTGGATGTGGATCCATGATTGGGCCACCATGATAGGGTATTAGGAGTAGATAGTTGAGAACCAGGTATGTATTTGAGTTGAATGTTAAAATCTGCAAGATCTAGGAGCCATCTGGCCTGATGGCAGTTGAGTTTTTGGACCTTATGGAAGTAGGTTGGGTTTTTGTGGTCTGTTTGCATGTGAATTGGGGCTGCTCTGCTAATAAGATAGTGTCACCAGGTTTTGAGTGCATGGATGATGGCAAGGAGTTCCTGATCATAGATGTTGTAGTTTCTTTCAGCTGGTGAAAAGGATTGTGAGATGTATGAACAGGGTTGGAGTTGACCATGTTCATTTTCCTGCATAAGGACCCCCTCAGAAGCTACTAGGGAGGTATTGGTGGCAATGGTGAATGGTCAAGTAATATTAGGGAACATGAGCACTGGTTTGGACAGGAATAAGGTTTTAAGTTGCTGGAAGGTGTTTTCACAGGCTGGTGTCCAATGCCAATGGTGGTCTTTTCTAGTTAGGTCAATTAGTGGTCTAATGATGTTAGAGTAACCGGGGATGAATTTCTGATAGAAGTTTGCAAACCCAAGGAAGGAATGTGTTTTCTTTACTGTAGTGGGGGTGGGCCATTGGGTGATTCCATCCAGTTTGACTGGATCCATGGTGATGAATCTGGATTTGACTACCATACCTAGGTAATTGTTGCGAATGCAAGAAAGCTACACTGCCTAACCCTAAACCACCATGTTCTGTTGGGTGACCTGGTACTCTTGCTATGGGACTTAACCTAAGATGTTGGATAGTAGAATGCTGAACAGCAGGTGTTTGGGGATGCAGAAATGAAGAGAGGACTGGTGGCAGTGAATGAATGTCTTCTTCTAAGAACTCCTATCATACTCTTGCAATGATATGATGATCATAGTACTCTTGCAACTAGGTCCTGGCTTTCTCCTAATGCTGGCAGCTATCTGACAATGTAATCATATATGTATCATGCCTGGGTACTTGGGTAATCACATGGTTATCTGGAAGGTACAACCTTGTAGGCATGTATGCCCCTCTGGAATATCTGGTTAAATAAGATGCAATGAATGGTTTGCATACTAGAAGTCTGGGATTGGATCTTCACTGGGATATGAGCTTGCTGGCTGGCTGGACTGGATAAGGGAGTGGGGATGGCTTCATCTTTGGACAATCTCACTCCCAGGCACCATTGCTGGCAGGTGGGCAAATAATCATTTGCTACTTGTAGAGTACTTCACTAGGCCACTTTTGCAGGCAGGATAGGAGAGGTAACAAGTGGATTAGGCTGGGGGGACACCAGCCAACTCACAATCCTTTATATACAGTACATGAGAGTGCACAGACCAAGCTGTGGCAGGTCTAGGATATATGATAATTAATGATGCTATGCTAGGGTAAGGGGATAAGTCCATGAGGTAGCAGTAAGGTGGCCTCAATGTAAAGGTAAGGCAATGTGGTGAGAAGATTAGAAGCATATCACATTGCTAAAAGGGAGGAATGGAAGATCAATCACAAGATAAGAATGATTAGGGGAAGGATCATGGCAGAGATCCCATCAAGGGTTCTGCAGGGTCATGAGATGATCATACTGATCAGAGGGTAAGGGCGGTAATGAAGAAGGTGTGTATGCCTGTAGGTAATGATTGGTGAGAGATTGATGATTGGGGTGATATTGTGAAAGTGTGAAGAGGTGAAGAGATGTGATCATGTGATGAGGTGAAGGTGTGTTGTGAACGCAAGAGAGCTACACTGCCTCAACTATCTCCGTGGTCCTGTCGGGTGACCTGGCATCGTTCTATGGGGCTTGAACCAAGGAAAGGCTTTTTCGTGTGGCTATATCCAGGTTGCCATTCTTTGTGAGCTATCAGGTTGCCACCCATAACAAGGGTGCCGCTTCTAGTGCTACCACATGTTCTTCTACGGCACTACGGCTCGTAGGGTAATCTGGAATATGATAAGATATAACGGTAATGGTAACCTAACTATACTGCAGGTATAACATCGTCTTGACCGATGACATGGTCTTGAGTCACGTAGTTTATCGTGTAGTTTTATACTGGATGACTAGGCCATATACAATGGCGTAGTCCTAGACTGGTTAAATAAAGGAGTAACGAATGTGGGATGTACTGCAAGTCTTGGGATCGTGACTTGACGCGAGATACGAGCTTGACGGGCTGGACTGGGTAGAGGGGAGGTTGGCTTTATCTCCAGACAACCTCACTCCCGGGCACCATTGCTGGCGGGCAGGCGAATAGTCGTCACTACTTGCAGATACTTCACTAGGCCACCTTTTC
>JBBPKD010001054.1:0-12145 GCA_038089075.1 Singerocomus inundabilis
TTCTTATAATCTGTAAATACTTGTATTGGGGCTATAGAGCCCATAAGATAGTGTCTCCATGTTCAGAGAGTGCAGATGACAGCTAGAAGTTCTCTGTCATAGATGTTGTAGTTTTTCTCTGTGGGGGAGAAGGATTGGAAGAGATAGGCACAAGGGTGCCATTGTTGATCATTGTCTTGTTGTATAAGGATGCCTCCAGATGCATTGAGGGAGGTGTCAGTTGCAATAGCAAATGGTTTGGACATGTCAGGGAATGCCAACACCAGTTTAGAGGCAAAGAGCTTTTTGAGGTCATCAAATGCTTGTTGACATGCTGGGGACCAGTTCCAAGGTTGGGTTTTCTTGGTGAGGTTGATGAGTGGTCTAGCTACATTTGAGTAGCTTGGGATGAACTTCCTGTAGAAGTTAGTGAAGCCAAGGAAAGACTGGACCTCCTTGACAGTAGTGGGGATGGGCCATTGGGTAATCCTGTCTAATTTGACTGGATCCATGGTGATGGAGCCTTCTTTAATGACCATGCCAAGGTAGTCGACTTCTGAGACTGTGAAGTCACATTTTTCTAATTTGAGATGGAGGTCTAGTTTCTCCATTCGTTCTAGAATGTGTTTTGTGCATTCCTTGTGGGTTTTATGGTCTGCTGAGGCGATCAGCAGATTGTCCATGTAAATTACTAACCATCCTTTTGTAATTATGTCGTGGAAGGAGTCATTCATGAATCTCTGGAATGTTGCAGGTGAGTTTGACAAACCAAAGAACATTATGGTCAGCTTGAAGAGCCCTTTGTGTATGATAAAGGCAGCTTTCCATTGATGGCTGTCTTTAATTTTGACATTGTTGTATCCCCAACATACATTGAACTTAGTAAAGATCTTGAAGTCTTTTAGCTTGTCCATAAAATTGGATACCAATGGTAGGAGGTATGTTGCAACTGCAAAGGAGTAACACTGCCTAACCTAGAACTCCGTGGTCCTGTCGGGCGACTCGGTATCTTCATACAGGGCGAAACCTAGAGTGTCGGGAAGTAGAATGCTGAGCAGCGAGAGACAGGGGATTTCGGATAGAAGGGAGGACCGACGATGGGAGGGCCCACTACAATAAGAACTCCTAGGGAACTATTGCATCCCTATAATAGCAATCGTACTCTTGCAATGATGCTCTGTCACCATCCTAATACCATGCAGCTATCTGCAGGCATAATCGTAGTCAAGTCTTCAGGACTCTTGGGTGATCGTGTGATTATCTGGAGGGTATCACCCTGTACGGCGCAGTGCTGCCAAGCCACGGAGGCTTCTGAAATAATTTAATAAACACAAACAAATGGTTTACGTACTGGCAATGACTGGGAGGTATCTTGACTTGGGATACGAGTTTGAACTGAACTGGCTGGACTGGATAGAGAGGGGAGGTTGGCTTTATCTCCAGCTAACCTCACTCCTGGGCACCATTGCTGGTGGGCAGGCGAATAGTCAGCAACTACTTGCGCTTAACTTCACTAGACCACCTATCGCTAGGCAGGGTAGGAGAGGTAACAAGTGGATTAGGCTGGGGGGACATCAGCCAACTCATAACCCCTTATATACGTTACATGAGGGAGCATAGACCAAGCTGCGTGTTGTCTAGGGTATACGGTAATTAATGTATGGCTATGTAGGGTAAGGGGTTTAGTCTGTGAGGTAGCGGTAAGGCTAACCTCGAGTATAAGGTAAGGCTTGCTCTGAGAAGATCAGAATGGAAGAGCGAAGCAAGAATAGAGAAATGGAAGATCAATCACAAAGTGTGAACGATCAGGAAGAGTGATCGTGGCAGAGATCCTATCAAGGGTTCTGCAGGGTCGTGAGGATGTCATGAGGTGATCGTACCGATCGGAGGGAATGATCATTAATGAAGAAAGCATAGCTGCCTATAGGTGATGATCGGGGAGACAGGGGTGATCGGTGTGAGTTCATGAAGGGGTGAAGAGGTGAAGTGTGATATAGTGAAGACGTGATGAAGTGAGGGCATGAAGATGTAAAGGGATGATGTGGTCACATGGTCAAGGGGGAATGTTCGTAACATTCACAACAGGGTAGGTGTTACGAATAGTGTGTTCATTGACATAGTGGTAGTCTTGGCAAGGTCTTAGCTTGCTGTCTTTCTTCTTGACGAAGAAGAAGGGAGATGCTTGAGGAGAGTTTGAGGGGCAGATCTTTTCACATTTGAGATTTTTTTTGAGGAAGTCCTCAGTGGCCTTGTGCTCTTCAGGGAATAGGGGGTATATCTTGCCAATTTTTGGGACAAAAGAGTCCTTAAAATTTATTTTGTGGTTGTACAGCCATGTCAGGGGTACATGGTCGGTTGCTTTCTTAAAGAAGACCTATGCATATTTTTGGTACTCTTCTGATAAGATCTTCTTGGGTTTATCTTTGAGAGCCTCAATGGCCAGTTGGGTGGAGGTGTTAGTATTTCAGATAGTTGGGGAAAGATACCGTTTTCTAATCTTTGTTACTCTGTTAATCAAAACACTTTTTCATTGTTGGACGTTTGCTACTACTTTTTCTAAGAAGTCTTCTAGTGACTCTCATTGGAGATATCGCAAAAGGTGTTCCTTCTCTTTTTCAAAGAAGTTGATGTGTTCCAGAGGAGGTAGTGGTTTCTTCTCTATGTAATTGACTTTGCTTCTTGCAGTGCAAAGTCAGTCAGATTTGTCTGTTAATTTAAAAAGGAGGATGGTTCTTTTCCTCCAATTGATAGTGGGGTTGGCCTTCTGGAACCAAGGCATTCCAAGGATTACATTGTTACTGCAGTGCATGACTATAAATTTAAGTTCGTGGACTATTTCATCAACCTTGATGAAGTGGCAGGCCTTATATCTAAATAGGCCTTGTTTGTTTGAGATGGAGTCACATTGCATATGGAGATGGGTATGTCAAGTTTTCATAGGGGAATTCAATGGCATTGGGTGAAGTGCCAATCCATACAGTTTATTTCTGCTCCACTGTCCAGGAGTGCAGTTACGTCAATGTTTTTGCTAGAGAATGTGCACTGGATTTGGGCTTTCACAGTGATTGCATTCTTTTCTATGGAAGACAAGACTCTAGCATTAAATTCTTCATGAGAAGGTACTTGTGACGTCCAAGCCCTTCCAGCTAAAAACCCAATCAGTTGACTTTCTTTTCATCAACCTCTTCTTTGTTGTCTACTTCTTCAAGCTCTAGGAGCTCTTTGATCTTTGATTTCAATTTCTTTGACTTCTTCATCTTGGTGGCATTTGGACACAATGTGCCCTGGTTTCCTGCATCTAAAGCAGAGCTTTTCTTTTCTACACCTTTTGCATTCTGCAGAGGTGAGTTTCATTAATCTCACCATGTCAATGTCCATTGCATTGGGATTTTTCTCCTTTTTGGAGGATTAAGAGAAGTTGTAATATTGTTGACCACTGGGTTTCTTGTTTTGATTGGCAATTTGATTTGCCCAATCATTTTGCTCCATGAAGGAGGTTGCCTTGTTGTACCATGTTTCTATTTTGTCAGGGACGGTGTCCATGGTAAGTATTTTTCGCATGATAAATGAAGAAATAGCTGCCACAAAGTAGTTAATGAGGACATTTTTATTCTTGATTCTGGAAGTGGTGATGTTACTTTGAAATGTGTTGATGTAATCTGTAATCAGTGGTTTCTAGGTGCCCTTTTCTTTCTCCATTTGGGTATTGGCTAACCAATGGATTGTAGAGGTAATAGTGTCATAGTGTTTAAAGGATTTGCAAAATTTTGCCCTAAATTGGGCAATGGTTCCCATCTTAATAGTGGAGTTGGCGTCATTATAAGCTTCATTTCTGAAGTTTTCAGCCCAAGATGCAGCTGCGCCTTTAGTCATGTAAGATAATGCAAAAGCAATTTGCTTACTGTTAGTATTGTAAATGTCTCCATTTACTGCAAGGTAGAATGTGACCACGCCGAGCCATTTCATGGCCATTTTGCGATCACCGTTGTAGTGTTTGGGTACTCCGAGGTGGAGTTCTGTGGCTTTGGAAGATGACATAGGGTTCATCTGGGTAGAGGGTGATACAGGTAGGGAAAAGGGGAGATTTCAGATAACAGGAGTAGGAGATGGTGGTGTGGGGGATCTGGGGATACTTGCCTGGTGTTGAAGAGTGTGGGCTAGTGAGAGAGCTAGGCATTGACTTGGGGAATCAGGGATGTAGATGTCCTGATCGCTTTCTTTGGAGGGAGAGTGTTATGGACTCACAAGAACACTTGTACAATTTCATTCTTTTTCTTTTATCTTATCTTATCTTTCAGATCACGTGACCATTTCACTTCTTCACATATTCACAAGGTCACGTGATACTTTCATCTTTTTACATTGTCACATTTCACTTCTTTACATATCACCTGCATAGTTAGGGATATGCTTTTACTTCCATTCTGCCACACCATGTGTTAAGCATGTGTTGTGCTTCTTACCATGCACATCAGGCATGGCATGCTTCATATTAATCTCCATGTGCTTCTCGACTTCTCTTCCATTTGATAGAAGCACCTTTTTAATTACTGTCTACTTCTTTACTCATGTACTGCTTGGTCTGTGTGCATGTACCAGTAGTATATAAGGGATAGTGTATTGGCTGTTGTCCCTCAGCCTAATCCACTTGGTTATTCACCTGCAAAGGAGTGAGACCACACTAGGGATTACCCTCTTCATTACATCTTACCAGCTAGCCAGAAACCAGTGCCCTGCAGCGGTTAGACAAAGAACCCCCTGTGAAGAACTCTATTATCAGTATGTGATATCATTCCAGCTTTCTTTTGTTTTAGTGCTACTCCCTTGTGTTTGTATCACTTGGATTAGGCTTGCTTACACTGCCTGGCACGATTAGTGTCTATCTCCAGTCTTTCCAGCTTCCAGAGTCTCCCTGAGGAGATTATCTCTTATCCAGTGGTAGAGCCATCTGCTCCCATATTCTTCGCCAGAGACAGAGCATTCTCTGTAGACCCAAATGACCATCCAGCACAATCCGACTACTTTCTGAATCAGTTTCAGAACATCCTCAAGTTATTCCCAGACCTAGCCAACTATACTGCCTCCACCCCATCCATCCAGTCTCTTGAAAAAGGAGAGCTTGACAAAAGGTTACCAAGGACTCAGGCACAGGATATAGAAGACTTGCTGGGTCCTATTAATTCCATTTCAAACGCAGATTACCAAGACTTGATCCGTCGCCTTAGAGAAGAACCTTGGCACATTGCTGAGTGAAATAGGTGGTGTAGATTCATCCAATTCAAACAAGTAATATACACTTATCTGGTGGAAAGAAAAACAGCTGCTATCGCAGACTTAGCCATTGACATTGCATTAGCCCAGGAAAAGGTTAACAAGCTCAAGCAGAAGAAAAAGGTTCATCATAGGAAGCTTGAGATTTTTAAAGTGAAAAAGAAGTATTCTTCATGTAAAACTATTTCCCTCTGAAACTGCATTGTACCTTGCATCGAGTAAACATTAAAAGATACATTTAGGAGACAAGCAATAAATCTTTTCCATCATGTCTTACTTTGGAGAATTTAGAGAACCAGGGGAGGAATACAACACAGAGAACTCTGACTCAGCAGAACAAAATCTCTTTGATTCAGAACAATTTGATTTACCAGACACTTCACCTTTAGACATCAACCTGCCATCAAACAACATGTCATCCAAAGGTCAGCAGTTGCTTGATATCCTCATGCAACTTACATAGATTACCACTACAATGAACTCTTCTAAGGAACAAAAGAACATAGTAAAAAAAATTGCAGACCTGGGCAAATGGAATGGATAACACAACACATTTAGATTATGGATGACTTGAATTGAACTTTGGGAAAAAATGCAACAATGGGGCTCTGACAAGCTCTACACCATAGCAATTCTCTCACGCTTAGAAGAAACTGCAGCCACTTTCGCCAGACTAAAACTCAAAGAATTCAAAGAACAAGAAAGTGAACCACATGTCAATGACAAAGGAGAAGAAATTACAGGGACACGAAAAGGAGATAGAGCCTGGCCATCGATGTGAGGCCTTAAACGACACTTCATAAAACATTTCCACATCAATGCCCTTGGACATGAAGTACTCAATTACTTGCAAAGATATTTGCAAGCAGGCCATAATATCTTTGAATGGATAAGCCATTTTAGACTCATGGCCAAAGAAGCAGAGATCTCTGAAGATTATGCATTGTCTATCATGAAAAGAATGGTGGATAGATCAATATACCACAAAGCCAACCTTAGAAACTCCCAAGCATCATATACAGAGTTTATAGATCTGATTCAATCAATAGGTTTCATCTTCGAGAAGGAAAGAGAAGAACATGGTGGTACTTTCTGCACACCACCTAACTTCACACGATATGCACCACCAGCTGGTCCACCACCATCTTGCCCTCCTCCCCCTCACTTCACAGCAACAGATTTGCAACCAGGAAGGGGAGCGCTCATGCAAATTGACCAACAACAAGTCAACCAGCAATGCCCCAACTCCTTTCCACCTAGAATCAACAGTTTTGCCAACCCCACTTGCATTTACCCTCCACTTACCTGTTATAACTATAGCAAAGTAGGTCATATTGCTTGAAACTGCAATGAACTGCAGTGGAGGCAAATCCGTCAACAAGAGTATTACAATCATTGGGGACAATGGGTAGAACCTGTTTACAAGTATACTGCTCCTATCCCATCTGTCTCCAATTGCTTGATTGGGACAGAATTTTCACAGCAGCCAGACATCAACAGTTGGCATTCAGCTTATGTCTATAATATGCAAGATTCTGTGAACATGGCCACACAAGCAACAAGCCAACAAGTTGGCTATATAAATGACGAAGCAAAGGCATATTGGAGAGATAGAATTGCCTTAGAAAACAAAGCTAAGGCTGTTGTATCTTTAAACTAAACAAGACCAAGATCAATAGGGGTAATCGAGGTCTTAGAACTAACTCTCTTTCTACTTACATTCCTCCTCATAAGTGAAAAAATATTGATACTTCTACTTTTCTTTCAAACATTGTATCTATAAATTGGGTAGCCCTGTCATCATCTACTAATGCTTACTTAGATGGACTAAATGATGCAATAAAATGTGCTTTTGGTACTTCTGTTAGGGTGTCTCAGCAGAGCGTGGCACTGGAAGAAAAATAGTGTGCTTAATTCCCTACCAAGGTCAGCTCCTATTGCCTCAGTAAATTATAAACCCCCTACAGATATTAAAATGCTCGCTCATCATGAAGAGTTTAACATACCATGTAAAATTCAAGTATCAATGAACAGTGGGTTTAGAGAAGTACAATTAAAAGCTTTACTAGATTCAGGTGCCATTAATACATTCATTGACCATTAAGTAGTTGAAATGTATAATATCCAAACATTTCCACTTCCAAAAGCCCTTGAAGCTGTAAATGCTGACAGCTCACCAAATCTCCAAAGCACCATCACCCACTATGCCTCCTTACACATTTCCCTTAATGAGCATGTCAAAGTCCTAGACACACTTGTCTCTACTCTAGGCACCCACAATATCATCATAGGATACAATTGGTTGAAATGCCACAACCCAGACATCAATTGAGTTGAAAAAACCATTTCTTTTCCTAGGTGTTCCTATTTTTGCCAACAGATACCACTCCGGGTTATTTTGGCAGAAGAAAGGAAAGAACTCGAAGCCATGGTTCCAAAAGTCTATCATGATTTCTTGGATGTTTTTTCTGAATCAGAATCAGAAAGAATGCCAGAATGAAAACCTTGGGATCACACTATAGAGTTAAAAGAGGGGTTCACCCCAAAGAAAGAATGAGTTATTCCTTTGTCAGATAAAGAACAAGAGGAAGTTCACACTTTTCTGCAAAAGAAACTAAAAAAGGGCTATATTCAGCTCTCTAAATCCCCTCAAACAGCACCTGTATTCTTCATTCCCAAAAAGGATGGAAAGAAACACATGGTAATGGATTATCGTTACCTAAACAAAGGCACTGTTAAAAATGCCTATCTGCTTCCTCTGATTTCCACTCTTATCAATTGGTTGAAAGGCACAGATATGTTCACTACACTTGATCTTCAATGGGGATACAACAATGTACGCATCAAGAAAGGAGATGAGTGGAAAGGCACATTTGTCACTCCAGAAGGGGCCTATGAACCACTGGTCATGTATTTTGGGATGACCAACTCCCCTGCTACTTTTTAGCAAATGATGAACAACATTTACAGAGATATGTGGATCTGTGTCCTAATCTATCTGGATGATGTTAATATTTTTACAAAAGGAAAAACCAAGAAAGAACATAAGGCTATAGTTCATGAAGTTCTACAATGACTACAGGATAATGATCTATATGCGAAGCCCTCAAAATGTCACTTTTCAAAAGACAAGGTGAACTTTCTAGGTATGGTCATGTCCAAAAAAGGTGTTGAGATGCAGAAAGAAAAAGTGGATGCTATTCTAGAATGGCCTGTTCCACGAAAGCTTAAGGATGTTCAATCATTCTTGAGCCTCTGCAATTACTATTAATGCTTCATACAGGACTTTGCAGATATTTCCAAACCTCTCACCTCCTTGACTAAAAAAGATCAACCATTCATTTGGGAAATGGCTCAACAATCAGCTTTTAATAAGCTAAAAGAATGTTTTATCTCCACCCCACTGCTTGTTTTCCCTGATTCCACCTGCCCATTATGAATCGAGGCTGATGCTTCTGATTTGGCCACTGGAGCAGTTCTATCATAGCAGTGCACAGATGACCTTTGGCACCCTTGTGCTTTCTATTCCCATTCCTTCTCAAAAGAAGAAAGAAATTATCCTATATATGATAAGGAACTTTTGGCCATCATTCATGCTCTAAATAAATGGTGACACTATCTATTGGGTGTGCCCTCCTTTGAAATTTGGACTGATCATAAAAACCTGGAGTTTTGGAAGAAACCACAAGATCTGTGTTATGATTCGTCCCCAGACTACTCTTTTCTTTGCTACACTTGCTACACCTGTCTCCCAAAACTCATGTACCTCGCCGCCACACGTCTCTTGTCACATGCAACCTCATGTGACCTCCAGAGTACCCTTGATCATGTGACCTATCACATGACCTTCCACCATCGACCTCTAGACTCACCTACTTGTCTAGACTCCCCATGACTTCCCATTAACTCGTCCTATGCTTCTCTAACAGCATAGTTCTCGTCCCTCTAGCACTTCTATGCTAGATCCTTGCCTACCATGCCACACACCACTTGTGCACCTTGCAAGACTTCCTCGTCACATGCTCCTATCACGTGCCTCGCCACCAGATGCTCATAAGACCAATGCCACCTCTCATCATGTGCCCATCATGTGCCTCACATCTCGCGTCACCTAGTCTCGCCCCTAGGCCTCTCTTGAGTCATTTCTTGTCACCTGTCTGGTGAACCCCACTAATACTATCAGGGCTTTCTCTTTCCACTCTTTACTTCCATACCCTGATGAGTTCCCTTTGATCCACCATTCCGCTCATTTGACATTGTCCAAACTCAGTTGATGGTCTTCCTACCATCTCCTTCACCTCCTGTCCGTGACAGTGGCCTTTAGACCCACTGTATGTTTTACCTTACCTACGATATTCCCTTTGCCCATTCCCTGTACCCATACATGGTCTATGCACCATCTCCCCGCATACTTATACCCAAGCCTTAGCTATATAGTACCTTAGCTTTGTTCTACCTTCATGCTTCCCCATAGTATCTTCATACTCAGCACTTAGACTGCACTTAGACAGGCTCTCTTGTGTACTTGCTGTGCACATTGTACCAGTGTCATAGCTTGCAATGTATTTGCTTGCTTCCCTCCTTGCTTGCTAGCCTTCTCATTGCTCAGCAAGACCCAGCAAGAACCCCTATCGACTTAGGGGCTATTTCAGAGTTCCTTCGGGCTCTAGATGAGTAGAGCCACTCAGTTCACTCGCTAATGGCTTAGCAGAAGCCCTCGTCATCCTCTCCTTTGTTCCCAAGTCCAAGAAGAGCCCTAGCAAGGTCTACACTTAACCCCAACTGGGCCAAGTGTAACAATTTGTTTCAAAGACAAGCCAGATGGCATGCTATGCTACTGGAATACAATTTCCAGATTTATTATAAATCAGGAGTGCAAAATGGTAGAGCTGATGTGTTATCACGATGACCTGATTATGGTGAAGCTGCTGAAAAGATCAATACAAATATCACCATGTTACCACCCAGCAGTTTTGCCCGCAACATCACTATTTCCTTTTTATTTTATTAAAAAATAAAAAACACAACACTATCTATGACTGATGATCTCCCTCCACTTTTTGAATTCGATGGTGATTTCAACACATTCAAAAAGGCAGGCCATATTTATGTGCCAGAATCTCTACATTCTGAATGTTTATCACTCTGTCACAATTCTCCACTTGCGGGTCATTCAGGCAAGGGTAGAATCCTACATCTTTTATCTAGGTACTTTAATTGGCCTGATGTCATCAAGGATATGAATGCATTTATCAAGGGATGCTATACCTGTGCAAGTTCCAGAGGACAACAACATCTATTGGGAATTGCACCATTGCCTCTTCCCACAGCCACCCACCCTTGAAAAGATATATCTATTGATTTTGTATCCAGTTTTCCTTGCATTTCTAACTTTGATTCTATTTGTGTTATAGTTGATTGTTTTTCTAAAGAAATCATATTGGTGCCTTGTGCCAAAACCATTTCCTCCACTCAACTGGCTATCTTATTCAGAGACAATGTATGGTGTCAACATGGACTATCCTCCTCTATCGTGTCTGATAGAGGAATGCAGTTTATTTTGGAATTCACTAGGGAGTTGTGCAAGTCTCTTTCTATTGATCAGAAGATATCCATGGCATATCATCCTCAGACTGATGGTCAAATGGAACAAGTCAATCAGGAGTTACTGGCTTATCTCCAGAATTTTGTTGCAAAGAGACAAGAAGATTGGGTTAATTGGGTTAAAATTGCTCAATTTCACCATAACAATTCATTGACTATGGCAACAAACTCTACCCCATTCCAAGTAACCAGAAACTATTTCCCCAGGTTGGGATTTACAGATTCTGATCAACTCTTTGGCATCGAATGTGCAAAGGCTCACAAAGACATTCAACATGCCTTGACTCTGATGAGGCAGAAAATGTTGGACAAACCACACTCTCCTGTTACATTTTCTCCAAAAATAGGTGATCAAGTCTGGTTGTCTACAGATCATCTTAAATTGCCTTATCCTGCACCTAAATTATCACAACAATGGCTCAGTCCATACTTGATCAAGTGAACAATGCCTGGTGCAGTAGAACTTCTTCTCCCTTACTCTATGAAAATCCACCCAGTTGTTAATATTTCCTATATCAAACCCTTTATTCCACCTGTTGCAGGTTAGCAGGTTGCACAACCAGATGCGGTGGTGGTGACAGAAGAAGGGGATGAGGAATATAAAGTGGACAGAATTGTGGACGCTTAGATGAGAAATGGCAAGCTCCATTATCTGGTCCATTGGAAAGAATGGTCAGAAACTGATCGAACCTGAGAATCAGTGTCACACCTTTCCAATGCTCCTACCAAAGTCAAAGCATTTCACAAAGCTTACCCATCTGCACCTCGACCCTTGAGAGTTTCAGGTATTGCCTTCCAGTCCTTGTTTTGCCTATATGAAAATCTCACCAGCTCATCTGGAAGCTGAGCATTGAGAGAGGGGAAGTGTTATGGACTCACAAGAACACTTGTATGATTTCATTCTTTTTCTCTTATCTTATCTTATTTTTCAGATCACATGACCATTTCACTTCTTCACATATTCACAAGGTCATGTGATACTTTCACCTTTTCACATTGTCACATTTCACTTCTTCACATATCACCTGCATAGTCAGGGATATGTTTCTACTTCCATTCTGCCACACCATGCATTAAGCATGTGTTGTGCTTTTTACTATTGCAGATGCAAGGGAGCTACACTGCCAAACCTAACTCTGTGGTCCTGTTGGGCAACCTGGCATCAATACTATGGGGCTGAACCATGATGTCGGGATGTAGAGCGCTGAACAGCAGGGATTGGGGGAATGGATATGAAGAGAGGGCTGTCGATGGGACTGGCTTCCACCTAGGATCTCCTATCGTACTATTG
>JBBPKD010001055.1:0-12143 GCA_038089075.1 Singerocomus inundabilis
CTGAGGTCGCAATGGCACTGATATACAGGGCAGTTGATGTGAATGTGTCCTAGGCGGTGGCATTGGAAGCATGCTTTGTGGTATCTAGGATGGGTCCTCTGGAGGGCAACATGCCCTTTTTCACTAGTTCAGTATGATTCTAGTCTTTCAGCGACTACCAGTTCTTCAATAGAAAGGGGGGCAGAGGAGGCGGATGGAGACGTGGGAGTGGTGGTGGTAGTGGTGCCATGGTTGATGTAACATAGGTATTTGTCGAGGCTCTCTAAAAATTCTCCAAATTCTAACTGGTAAGTGAGAGTGTTGTGGGCCAATTCAAGATCCACCACAACAGAGGACATGACTGAGATGAGGAAGGCGCACATTGCATTCGCGTTATCATGGGTGCGGCTAAATGCCATATGGAGGTGGTTGGTGGCAAGGTGGGTGGAATAGAGTGCAGATAGTGGGGAGTCCATGTCAACATGTGCATTAATAGGGATGGCCATACGTGAGTCTCTGACAAAGCTCCTGATTTGCTGGTGGTAGAAGGGAGGCGGAGTCCCTACTCTCATCTGGTGAGCTGTGAGGGGTGTATCAATGGATAAAATCCCTTGAGAGAATAATTCCAAAGTAGAAGAAGTATAAGTAGGTGGTACAAAAAACAAAGGGGATGTAGCGGTGGGAGTTGACTCCCTATTAATGATGTCCAAGGGGGATGCAATCACCACTGGGGTGGAGACATCAGTGGCTGAGATAGAGGATTCAGTGGAGAAGGAGGAGTTAGAAATGTTGTCGAGAGTGATGGCCATAGTTGCAAAGCGTATGGAGAGTAGATAGTAGTCCAGGTTAGAGGTGGGTTGGGAAGGATTAAAGTTGATGATGTTTTTTGTAGTTGTTGAGAAGGTGGAGAGAATGTTTCATGACCCGCTCTGGGACCCATGAGTCATCCGATGTGGAGTACCCTTTCCATCAGATCAGGAAGGAATGGTTGCGTTCTGTTCTGTGGTGTTTGATTATCTTTTCTATTTCATACTCTTCCTTGCCCTCTACGAGTTCTGCTGGTGGGCAGGGGAAGTTCTTGCCATAGGTCTCTGTCTCCTGATATCAGGTCAGGAGTGATGCATGGAATACAGGATGAATTTTCCATAATAAAGGCAGGCGAAGTCTGTAGGTCACAGGGAAGAGGACATCAGTTACAACAAATGGTCCTTCACATTTTTGGGAGAATTTTGGGTTTACCACCTGTCTTTTGAGGTTCTGGGCTTCCAGCCATACCTTTTCTCCCTTCTTGAATGGGGAGAATTCTTTGTTTCAATGCACCTTCATGCGCTGTCTTGCAAGGTTGTGGGTGGCGATTGCCTCATCGCATATTCTTAGGAGGTTCTTGACCCTATCATTGGCCGCAGGAGAAGCTGTGGGGGAGATGACCATGGGAAGTGCTATGGGTTTGTACCCCATCATCAGAAAGAAGGGGGATTTGCCAGTGACGGAGTGAGGTCTTCTATTGTATACAAATTCCATCTGGGTGATATAATTCTTCCATCTGGAAGGTTCCTGTTGACAGAAGATTCATAAGTAGGTTTCAAGTTCCTGATTTACCTGCTCTGTTTCTCCATCAGTTTGTGGGTGGTATGCTATAAAGAGTGCTAGGTCATATTTCAGCAGTTTTCCAAGGGCAATGGTGAACTTGGAGGCGAATTGTGGGCCTTGGTCTAAAATAATCTTGTCATACAACCCAAACCATTTGTATACTGACTCGAAAAACAGGGTTGCAATGTTCTTGGCCATTGCTGTTTTCTTCGTTGGGCAGAGAATTACCTCCTTAGTAAACCCATGGTCTATCACGACCAAGAGGGAATTGAAGCTGTCTGAAATAGGCAGGTCAGTAATTAAATCACAGGACACTTGTTGGAAGGGTTGTGTGGCCATTGACGGGATAGGAACTGGGGGAGGAGTTGTAGGGTGTATGTTGGCCTTGTTTGCCTGGCATGCAGCACACCCAGAGACGTAAGATCAGACGTATAAGGCTAGTCTGGGCCATCAGTACTGGGAAGAAATCAACTGTCAGATTTTGAGATACCCAGGATGTCCTGACATCTCGTGGTCATGTGCTTGTTGTACTACATCACACCGTAGATCCAGGGGAACATAGATTCTACCATTATAGAGAATGTTGCCTTCAACTTCTTGGAAGGTGGCAAAGTGTTTTCTAAGGACGTCGGGGGCGTCAGAGGAAAGGGAGTGAAGAACGTTCATTGCAAATTTGTCCGTCTTGGATGTGGCAGTGATTTGTTTGGTCAGTGTGGTATCAATAAGGTTAACAAACATTTCCTGAGGGAGGAGAGTAACTTGTTTATTAATGGAGTCATCGTCTCCATGATCCTTTCATCTAGACAGTACATCAGGGGCACCTAATGCAGATCTGGAAACATGGTGGAGCTGGAGTTTGAAGTCTGCAAGGTCTAGAAGCCACCTTGCTTGTCTTCAATTGAGGTTTTGGGCAAATCTAAAGTATGTGAGGTTCTTGTGGTTGGTAAACACTTGAATGGGGGCTATGGAGCCCAACAAGTAGTGCCTTCATGTTCAGAGGGTGCGTATTACTGCCAGGAGTTCTTGGTCATAGATGTCGTAATTCTTCTCTGCTGGGGAGAAGGATTGGGAGAGATATGCACAAGGGTGCCATTGTGCATCATTATCTTGTTGCATTAGCACACCCCCAGAAGTGTTCAGGGAGGTGTTGGTGGCAATGGTGAAGGGTTTGGAGGTGTTGGGGAATGCAAGCACTGATTTGGAGGCAAAGAGTTTTTTGAGTTCATCAAACGCCATCTGGCATTGTGGGGACCAGTTCCAAGGTTGTGTTTTCTTGGTTAGATCAATGAGTGGTCATGCCACGTTCGAGTAGCTTGGGATGAATTTTCTGTAGAAATTAGCAAAGCCCAAGAATAACCATACTTCCTTGATAGTGGTGGGGATGGGCCATTGTGTGATTTCATTGAGTTTCACTAGGTCCATGGTGATGGATCCTTCCTTAATTACCATTCCGAGGTAATTGACTTCTGAGACAGCAAAGTCACATTTTTCTAGTTTGAGATGGAGGTCTAATTCCTCCATCTGTTCTAGGACGCGTTTCATGCATTCTTTGTGGATCTTGTGGTCCGTGGATGCAATCAGTAGGTTGTCCATGTAAATGACCAACCATTCTTCTACGATCATATCATGAAAGGAGTCATTCATAAATCTCTGGAATGTCGCTGGCAAGTTGGAGAGTCCAAAGAACATTACAGTTGGCTCAAAGAGCCCTTTGTGTGTGATAAAGGCGGCCTTTCATTGGTGACCATTTTTAATTCAGACATTGTTATAGCCCCATCATACATCGAATTTAGTGAAGACTTTGAAGTCTTTGAGTTTGTCCATTAGGTCGGACACTAGGGGTAGTGGGTATGCGTCGCGGATAGTGTGCTTGTTGACATAGCAGTAGTCTTGGCAGGGTCGAAGCTTGCCATCCTTCTTTTTAATGAAGAAAAAGGGGGATGCTTGTGGGGAGTTAGATGGGTGAATCTTTCCACACTTGAGGTTCTCCTCTAAGAATTCTTCCATGGCCTTGTGTTCTTCTAAGGATAAGGGGTATACTTTCCCTATTTTGGGAACAAAGATTTCTTTGAAATTGATTTTATGATCATATGGCCTGATTGGAGGTATGTGATCAGTGGCTTCCTTGAAAAATACTTGTGCGTATTTCTGGTATTCCATTGGCAAGGTTTTCTTGGGTTTGTCCTTGAGGGTGTCAATTGCCAATTGTGTGGATGTGTTGGTATTTTGGGCCTTCGGGGACAAGAACCTTGCTCTGATTCTTGCTACTTGATTTATGCAGTAGCCAAGTTGTTTTTGGATGTTGGCTACAACTCTTTCCAGGTTTTCTTCTAATGCTTCTTACTGGAGATATTGTAGGAGATGTTCCTTTTCTTCCTCAGAGAAGTTGACATGGTCAGGTGGAGGTGCCAGTTTCTTTTCAACGAAGTTGACCTTGCTTCATGCAGTCCTAAGTTTATCTGATTCATCAGTGAGCTTGGAGAGTAGGACTGTCCTCTTTTTCCAATTGATTGATGGGTTTGCCTTCTGAAACCAAGGCATTCCTAAGATGACATTGTTATGCCCACAGTGCATAACTATGAATTCCGTTTGGTGGACAACTCCATCAACCTTGATGAAATGGCTGGCTTTATATTTCAAGATGCCTTTGGTATTGTGGAAGGTGTTGGCATTGGTGACTTGGATAGGTGTAGAGAGTTTGGTCAGAGGAATATGATGTTGATTGGCAAAATGCCAATCCATGCAGTTGATTTCTGCTCCACTGTCCAGGAGCATGGTTACATCAATATTCTTGCTAGTGAATGAATACTGAATTTGGGCGTTTACAGTGATTGCATTCTTTTCTATGGAGGATAAGATTCTAGCAGAGAATTCTTCGTAGGAAGGTACTTGCAATGTCCAAGCCCTTCCAGCTAAAAACCCAGTTGATTGACCTTCTTTTCGTCAACCACCATTTCTTCTTCATCATCTACATCTTTGAGGTCAGGGATTTCCTCGATTTTTGGCTTGGTCTCCTTGATTTTCTTGAAGTTGTTCTTGACTTTTTCATCTTGGCGGCATTTGGGCGCGATGTGCCCCGGTTTCCTATATCTGAAGCAAAGCTTTTCTTTCCTACATCTTTCTTGTTCTGCGGGTGTGAGTTTCCTTAATCTCACCATGTCGATGTCCATGGCATTAGAGTCCTTCTTCTTCTTTGATTGGGAGAAGTTTTGATATCTGGTGTCCGAAGGTTTCTTATTCCGTTGGGCAATCTGGTCTGCCTGTTCGTTCTGGTCCATGAAGGATGTGGCCTTGTTGTACCAGGTTTCGATGGTGTCTGATACAGTGTCCGTGGTGAGGATTCTTCTCATAATGAATGGGGGAATTGTGGAGGCAAAGTAGTTGATAAGTATGCTTTCTTTTTTGATTCCAGTGATCGTTACATTGTTCTGGAATGTGTTGATATAGTTAGTGATGGAGGGTTTCCATACTCCTTTTTCTTTTTCCATCCTGGTGGTTGCTAGCCAGTGAATGGCTCTGATGACCATATTGTGATGTTTAAATGTTTTGTAAAACTTTGTCTTAAAGTTTGCCCAACTTCCCAGGGTAATGGTTTCTGTGGTGGGGTCTTCAGCTTGGGTTCTGAAAGTTTCTGCCCACATGGTAGTGGTGCCTTTAGTTATATAAGAAAGTGCAAAGGCGATCTTCTTCACATCTGTGTTGTATATGTTACTATTGACAGTGAGATAAAGATTTACCACGCCGATCCATCGGGTGGCAGTCCTGTGGTCCCCGTCATACTGCTCGGGTATGCCAAGGCGGAGTTCCGTGGATTTAGATGAGGACATTGGTGGTGTCTGGGTAGAGGGTGATGGCAAGAAAAATGGGAGATTTCGGGTGACGGGGGTAGGAGATGGTGGTGTAGGGGATCTAGGGATACTTGCCTGGTGTTGGAGAGCGTGCGCAAGGGAGAGCACGAGGTGTTGTCCAGGGGAGTCTGAGATGTAGATGTCTTGGTCGCTTTCTTCGGCAGGAGAGTCTTCTTCAGTGGATGAGTGTTGTTGCTAGGGTGGTCATCTAAGGTTCCTGGGGCTTTGCCAGGTGGGGCCTGTGCGATTACTGGGGAGCATGGTGTTGGGATAGGTGCAGACTAGCTGGTACTAGCTGCAGTTGAGAGCTTAGTTCTTTTGTTACACTTGGCTTGGGTAGGGACAAGCGTAGCCCTTGCAAGAACAAGTAAGTCTCCTAAGTGTCTTGAGAGTATATCAAGATTCCTTTAGGTGAGGGAGAGGACTAGGGAGCTTAGCCTGTGGGTGGCTAAGGACTTAGGACTGGGAGTGAGACTTAGGGAACCTTGATTTAGCTAGCAAACTAATGTTGCAAACACTAGATAAGACAAGGGAGAACTAAGCTAAGGTACCATATGTAAAGTGCTGGCTTTATATACGTATCCCTACTGCACACAGACCATTATATAGGGCAAGTGCAGGAAAGGACACTACCTTGGTAATGAATAAGAGACAGGTGTCAAGGGTTGAGACTGATAGCTGTCAAAGTGAAACGCATAGCAGCTGTCAAGGCAAAACAACAGCTGTCAATCAAAAGAAGATGAAAAGGAAGTAATAAGAATGTCGATCAAGTAACCATGCTGTGCATGGAAAATGAAGGTCTGAAGAAGAAGCACAGTTTAGGTATGAAGTGGAGTGAAGCCCAGGTCGACACCAGATAAGTGGAGACCAATAGGAAACAAGAAAGAAAATAAGTGTACAGGTAGAAATGTAACAGGGTGAGTTTGGATGCAAGGGCAATGTTGGGGGGTAGTGTAGGGTGGTGTGGCAGGTCAAAAGGGTGTCAGATCAGAGCTGGTGCAGAAGGGAGGGGATGGGTATTGTTAGGCCAGTTATCTGGGTTTTCTGTGTTCAAGGAGTGTGTAGAGGAAGCAGGATATGGTGGTTCAGATGCAAGAGTGGAGTTTAAAAGTGGTGTAAGGTGATTCGGCAAGTTGCATGGATGATAGATAGAGGATGGTGTGAAAGGGAGGAAGTAGGTATTATTTAGCCAGGTATTCAGATCTTTCAGATTCAGCAGGTCTTTATCAAATGGTGAGCATTGACATCCTTTGTCTGGACTAGTGTACTAATCTGTTCTAATGTTCCTGCTGATTCCTGGGCTGCTGGACTGCTGTATTGTCAGACTGGACTGAAAAGTGTCAGTGTAAAATGATTTAGGAACTGTACTTATGCTGGGTGGTGATGCAGTGGATGGCTCTATTTTGAACCCTAGTAACTTGGACCAGATGTTTGAAGGTATAGTGTCCTTAGTAGCAGGTGCTGCTTTGAGGTCTTTGCTACTGGTCTCTCTTTCAGCTTGATAGGTGGTCCAGGTGTGCACTAAGTATTCCTGAAACTTGAGGTTAGCAGGGATATGTCATATACTGCATTTCAAGTCAACTCCGGTACCTCCATACCATCTTCATTATACCTCCAGTCCATTCTCCTCCGTCTCTCCTGTACTTACTCCGCTTTGGACTTGTACTTACTCATTTCCTTTGACCCTGTTTCCCTTACATTTTCATACGTTACTTCTACCTTATGTTCCATTCCTCACTTAGTTAGAACTCTGATACCAGTGCTCACTTAGGAGCACAGCTCTGAGGCTGTGCTCCAGCATAGTCTTACCTCTGACCCCTCCGGTACATACTGTAACCCGACTCTGGACTTAGTCATCCGAGTCCCTCCATATATAAACTCCGTAGTTACATCTTGTACACTTCAGTTTGAATATCGATCTAACCTGACGCTCTTCCCACTCATTCTCTAAGTTGTTGACTGACTTCCCTAACTACCCCTCTGACCTCTGACCTCTGACCCTCTGTAAATTTAGGACAACCAGATCCTGTGCAAGGGTGCATTATATAAGGTGAAGCCAAGTCCCGTCCAAACCCCTCAACTCCGGACCTTCGGAGTTCCCCTCGGAGCAGCGTCCGACTTGAGTTTAACAGTATATTCAAACTGCCTCTTGTACTGGATCACTACTCATGGCAACCAACACTCCTCAAGCTACCAGATCACGCACAAGAGCAATCGCCACCAATCCTCCACCCTCTCCCCAATTCAATCCTCTCCACACCTTTGGCAGCAATCGCCAAGGCCCTAACTTCGTTGAGCAATTTCACAGCTTCTCTGCTCGACAGAACGCCTCCTCTGCATTGATGCATGCCCCTCCACAGACTCCAACACCTTAGGCGTGCATACAGAAGCTAGATGATGAGGAAAAGTTTCCTGTCGACCCCTCCTTCCACACCTCTAGCAATCGAGGCAACCCCGGGGTTTTGGACCAGCCTGGAGGTGACCCCTCCAATGGCTCTGACTTCCCTAAGGATGACCTCAATCCTGACTCCTCTGACGACGAAGAACAGGTCCCACGAGATACATTGGCCAGCCTGGCCAGTGCTATTCAAGCCCTTGCCCACTCTTCTCGAAAGAAAAACTCTGAGACCTTGCAATGGACCAAGGTCCAAGAACCAGACCAGTTTGATGGGATGGAACCCTGCAAACTCTGAGTCTTTCTCGTCCAATGTGAGTTAAACTTCCAAGACCGCCCCAAGGCTTTTGCCTCTAACTATGCTAAGGTCACCTTCGCCCAGTCATACCTGAAGGGTATGGCACTGGAGTGGTTCAAACTGGACCTCCTCCAAATGGAAGACCCCATGCTCCATCCCTTGTGAATGAACAACTACCGAGAGTTCGTTCTGGAGCTGCAGATGAACTTCGGACTGCATGACCCTGTCAGAGATGCAGAGCATCAACTCGACCACCTAACAATGAAGGATGGTCAAAGAATCAACAAGTACATTGTTGAGTTTAACTGAATTGCCTCCCAAGTCTGGGGTTATAGCAAAGGTGCACTCTGGCACCACTTTTACAACGGTCTCCCAGACCACATCAAGGATGAAATCTCTCAGGTTGGCAAACCCCCCACACTCTCCAAACTCCGCCAACTTGCCCACTTCATCAACGCCCGCTATTGGAAGTGCAAGTTGGAGATTAGCCGTCAGGCAAAATCCACTAGCAATCCTTCCAAGACATTCAATAAACCCTTCAACTCCAACACCTCTGCCTCCGGCTCCTCCAAAGAGTCCAAAGGGAAGTTCAACAAGGCTTCCACCACATCCTCTGAAGCCTCCGCTCCTCCCAAGCTGGACCTATCATCCAAGCTAGGGAAGAACAGTAAGCTCATAGTGGCTGAGTGTAAACGCCATTTCAACAACAACCTCTGCATGTTCTGTGGACAAGCAGGACACCAGGCCAAGGAGTGCATGAAGTCAACTTCTCGTGCAGCCAAGGGCCACGCAGTCAAGACTTTGGAAGCAAAACCAGAGGCCTTCTCTGAGGCAAAAAATAATCCGTGACCTCCATGACTCCGCACAGACTGGAGGTTGTGTTGAACCCACCTGTGCACCAAAGGAGCTCCATCTCAATGTGTCCACTCTCTCAGATCCCAGATCCCTCATGCCCTCAGTCTCTCTTGTAACATATGACATCCCATTTTTTCCAGCATTGATAAACTCCAGCTCCTCCGATTGTTTTATAGATACAACATTTGTCAATAAATATGAACTTTCCACCTACTCTGTACCTCCACTCTCTCTCCATTTGTTCAATGGAACATCCAACTCCACTATCACTCAAGCTCTTGACCTCTCCATCTGCTTCCCCTCCGGTGATATCACTCCAACAATATTTTATGTCACTCCATTGGATGGCTCGTGTTCCATTGTTCTAGGACACAACTGGCTGACCCACTTCAATCCGTTGATTGACTGGGTTACAAGCAGTATTTCATTCTGAGCATCAGAACCACCCGTGCCAGTAACCCCAAGCTTAACTCCGCAGCCTCCAGACATCACTCCTCCAGCTGACTCTATACACCGAGTTTTTCCGAACACAAGGCTCTGCCTATTGCACTTGTCAGTGCACCTGCTTTCACACTCGCATGTCACCCTTAAGGCTCAGTGCAGTTTGCAATAACACTCCACCCATCTAAAAGTGACCTCCACTCCACCTCTGTCAGCTCTGAACCAGTCAACCTCTCTAGGGTTCCCCCAGAATACCATGATTTCACAGATGTATTCAGTAAGAGCAAGGCATCCCAGCTTGCTCCGCATTGCAACTTCAACCTAAAGATTGACTTGGAAGAAGGAGCTTCCCCTCCTATAGATACCACCTACTCCCTCTTCACCTCCAAACTTGAGTTTCTTCAGACATTCCTTGACGAACACCTTGCCAACGGCTTTATTTGCCCATCTTCCTCTGCTCATGCAGCTCCTGTCCTCTTTGTTTGCAAGAAGAATGGCTCCCTTCACCTCTGTGTAGATTTCCGCGAACTCAACAAGATCACGAAGACGGACTGCTACCCACTCCCTCGCATCTCTGACCTCCTCAATGCCTCAAGCTGTGCCTGTATATATACAAAACTCGATCTCTGGCATGTGTACCACCTGATCCACATCACCAATGGAGATGAGTGGAAGACTTTCTTCTGCATGCGCTATGAGTCATACAAATGGCTTGTCATGCCATTTGGTCTCACCAATGCTCCTGCGGCATTTCAGCGGTTTGTAAACTCAATCTTTGCAGATCTCCTCAATATCTCTGTCATCATGTACCTCGATGACATCCTTATCTTCTCAGAGGACCGTGTGAAACACAAAGAGCATGTCCAGGAAGTCCTCCGGCGCCTCCAAAAGCATGGACTCTATGCCAAGCCTGAGAAGTGCAAGTTCCATACAGACTCGACTGAGTATCTTGGGTACCAACTCTCTCCATCTGGACTGACCATGTCCCCTGACAAGGTAAAGGCCATCATTGATTGGCCTGAGCCTCGCAAGGTCCAAGATATTTAGTCCTTCCTCAGGTTTGCTAATTTTTATCGGCAGTTCATCGCTGATTACTCCAGGCTTGTTGTCCTGCTCACTTGCCTCACCCACAAGGGTACCCCTTGAAATTTCAATAAAGCCTGCCATTTCGCATTCCAGCATCTTAAGAACGCTTTCACCTCCACTCCCATCCTCACCCACTGGGTCCCTGACGCCCCACTAATCGTCAAGACAGATGCCTCCAATTATGCCATCGCTGGCATCCTTTCTCTCCGCTGCCCGGACGATGAAGTCCACCTGGTAGCTTATTTCTCCCACACTCTCTCCACTCCTGAGCTCAATTATGACACCCATGACAAGGAATTGCTCGCCATCTTCAAGTCCTTCCAGACTTGGCAGCACTATCTTGAGGGCTCTGGAACTCCAGTCAATGTAGTGACTGACCACAAGAACTTGGAGTACTTTGCCACCTTCAAACTTCTCACTCAGCACCAAGCCTGGTGGTCAGAGTTCCTCTTACAGTTCAACATGGTAGTTTGTTTCCGTCCTGGAAAGTTAGGTGCCAAGCCTGACTCCCTCACTAGACACTGGGACATCTATCCTAAAAAAAGGGATAGGGACTATGCTCTGGTCAACCCCTAGAATTTCCACCCCATTTTCACCCAAGAGCAGCTTGTGTCGTCTCTCAGGGCATCATGTCTAGCAGCTCCAGTCCTCCGGGCCAGTATGCTGTTTGACATCAAGTCCCTACACAACGACATCCTCTCCACTCTTCTCTCTGACCCCATCTCCTCCCTTCACATGTCCACCTCCAAACCCTCCGACTCTCGTTGGTCTATCAACTCTGAAGGCTTCCTATGCCTCAACAATCACATCTACGTCCCCAATGCCAACAATCTCTGCCTCCGCGTCCTCCAATACAAACATGACCATCCACTCTCTGGTCATTTTGGACAAAACCGAACATTAGAGCTAATTTGCTGAGAATACACCTGGCTGGGCATTTGGACCTTTGTCAAAGAGTACGTCACGTCTTGTACAACCTGCGCTTGAGCCAAGGTATCAAGACACAAGCTCTATGAACTACTTAAACAACTCCCAATCTCCGAGAAGCCATGGAATTCAATCTCCATGGATTTCATCGAACAACTCCCTCTGTCCTCTGGTCACACCGCTATCCTCGTCATCGTGGACAGACTGTCCAAACAATGCATCTTCATTCCCACCGACGACAAGGTAACCTCTCCAGAGTTAGCAAAACTCTTTTTACTCCACATCTTCTCGAAGCATGGAGTCCCCTCACACATCACCTTCAATTGAGGCTCGGAGTTCATCTCACACTTCTTCCGCTCACTGGGTAAAGCCCTTGATATCTGCCTCCACTTTACCTCCACTTACCACTCAGAGGGCGATGGCCAAACAGAACACATGAACCAAACGCTGGAGCAATACCTCCACATCTATTGTAACTACCAGCAAGACAACTGGTCTGAACTCCTGCCCCTTGTGGAGTTTGCTTACAACAATGCTCCAAATGCCACCACCAGTGTGTTTCCGTTCTTCGCTAACAAGGGTTATCATCCTAATATTACTGTACATCCTGAGTGAGACCTGACCTCCACCTGAGCCTGAGAATACTCTGTCAACCTCAACTCCCTTCACCAACTCCTCCATGAGGAGATAGCCCTAGCCCAGCAATGTTATCAAGGTCCTGTGG
>JBBPKD010001056.1:0-12128 GCA_038089075.1 Singerocomus inundabilis
ATGGATGACATTATGATCTTTAGCAAGACCATGCACAAACATCACAAGATGGTCCAAGAAGTCCTTCAAATTCTACATGATCACAAGCTGTCTTTGAAGCACAATAAGTGCAATTTCCACACCACCAAAACTAACTATCTTGAACTTGTTATCACCCATAATCAAGTCAAGATGGATCTGCTCAAAGTCAAGGCCATTGTCAACTGGCCTCACCCTACCACTCTGAGGGAACTTTGTAGTTTCCTCAGGTTCCTCAACTTCTACCATCAATTCATCAAAGACTTTGCTTCAGTTGCTCACCCCCTCAATAGCCTTACCAAGAAAGATGCCCCCTTTACTTGGGGGGCACCACAGAAAGATGCTTTTCTTTCTCTCAAGCACACCCTTACCTCTGCACCAGCTCTAGGCTACCCCACTAATGATGGTGTGTTTCACATCAAAACCAATGGCTCAGGGGTAGGCCTTAATGCTGTCCTCACTCAGCAACAGAGGGATCTCTGGCATCCCATCGCCTTCACCTCTTGCTCTCTGCTCAACACCAAGCAGAATTATCATGCCACTGACCTCGAGTTGCTTGCCATCATCTTCGCCCTCAAGAAATGGTGACAGTACCTACTTGGCACCACCCATCCCTTCAAGATCCTCATGGATCACCACAATCTCACTTGCTTTCACAAGCTGCAAGACATCTCTCGTTGCCAGGCTTGCTGGCAGCAACTTCTTCAGAAGTATGACTTTACCATTGCACATTGCCCAGGTAAGTCTAACCCTGCTGACAGTCTGTCCTGGAGGCCTGACTTTGAAAAGGAGATGGACAACATCAACAAGAATAAGATCCTTCTACCCAACAATTTTTTTGTTCAATTCACAGATGCAACAATGGTTGAAGAAAGTATCAAGAAGCTACAATACAAGAGGGACCCCTATGTAAAGAAAGGATTGATGATGATGACTTTTCTGTGGACTGAAGAAGACAGAATCATTTACTGGCACGACAAGCTCTATGTGCCTAATGATTAGAAGTTGAGGAAGAGAATCCTCCAGAAAAATCATGACCACCTGCTCACCAGTCATCCAGGTGCAAAGTGGACACAAGATCTTATCACCAGCAAGTACTACTGGCCAACCATTCATAAAGACATTGACCTGTACATCAAAGGATGCGACACTTGCCAATGTGTCAAATCAGCCACTGCAAAGACTACCTCCCTACACCTGCACGACACCCCCTCATACCCCTGGGAGATTATCTCCCTCAACATTATTGGTCCTTTACCAGAATCAAATGGTAAAGATGCTATTCTAATGGTTGTTCACAGATTTTCAAAAATGATCCATGTCTTCCCCATCTTGTTGACCATTACTGCACAGGGCATTGCTACCATTTTTCACAACCATGTCTTCAAACTACATGAAATGCTGAAGAAGATCATTTCTGACTGCAGACCACAATTCATGTCATTGTTTATAAGAGATCTTTATACACTCCTCAAAATTGAAGCCAACCCCTCGACTGCTTACCACCCACAGACCAATGGTCAGTCTGAAAGGATGAACCACAAGGATAAACAGTATCTCAGGATATATTGTAACTATTGACTGACTGACTGGGCTGACTGGCTTTCTATGGCTGAATTTGCTCACAATCAAAGTATCTCATCTGTGACCTCATTCACCCCTTTCATGCTCAACTATGGACATGTCCCAATGATAGGTGCAGAAAGAAGGGTAAAAGTGACCAACCAGTTAGCAGAACAGTTTGAAGAAAGGATGAGGAAGACTAGGGAGTTAGCAAAAGAGGCATTGAAAAAGGCAGCAGAGTTGATGAAGAGGTTTCATGATTGCCACATCTCAAGATCGCTCCCCAAGTACAGCAAGAGCAACCTCATATTGCTGAAGGCACACAACATTTGTACTAACTGACCTACTCGAAAACTAGATGACAAGAAGTATGGACCATTCTCAGTTAAAGAGAAGATTGGCGTGGCTACATACAAGCTCAACCTCCCCACTGGCTGGAAATCCATTCACCCTGTCTTCCACAAATCCCAACTCTGGCCCTATCACAAGGGAGAGTTCAAATTGCAAAAGAAACCACCCCCACCTCCTCCAGCCTTAATTGCCAGTGAAGAAGAACAAGAAGTCAAAGAGATCCTCAACTCACACACTTGCCATGGTACCACTGAGTATCTCGTGCACTAGAAGGGTTTCCCCTGCAAAGAGCAAGAATGGAAGAAGATATCAGAACTCAAACACATGCAGGAAGCCATATCAACTTTCCATTGTCAACACCCTACAGCTGATCGACCTCAGCCATGCATGCATGTTCATTTCACCAAGTTTGATTCACCCTGCTGATGCCCTATCTGTCGAGGTGAACATCCACCACAGCCCACAGGTATCTTTGCAACCCTCAAGTTCATCCAATTCTGTTCCACTCTCACTCCATTCCCCAACTCCATGTTTGACTTCCCACTACCCAAGGATGTCTGGTCTTGAAAGAGGGGTGATGTAAAGCCCTCAATCGAGACATCACCCTTGCTCCTCCTATCTCCAGGTCTTACTGATATGTATTGTATTCTCTGTGTCTCATTCATATATGTATTCATTTGTCTTGTCTCATTCATGTTTCATCCATGAGCCTTGTGTCCTCAATCCCCCCTACTCATATATTGTCTTCAATTCACCCTGATCACATCTCAGCCCTTGCTTCACCTTGTTAGTATTTCATTTCACCTTGTTCGTGTTCCATTCCGTGTGTTGTCCCCTTGATTCACCTCACTGATATTTCATTTGCGTGTATTATTTCTCCTACACCACTGTTCCACTATTTGCGCCCTTATATGAAGCATATATACACCTGTACGTAGTAGAGCGTGGTTCCCCACGTTTGGAATACTCACTTCTCGCCTCGACCATCGACGTCTCTCGATCCGTGTGCGTGTCCCTGACAGTAATTCAGTATTTTTGCCTTTTGGCTTAGCGGCTGTGCGCGGCGGTCTGGTCGTTACACTATATCAATGGTGGCCGGCGTGATGAATCGATCTCACTGTATTTATCATCGATGGGAATGGGTGGCCTTCCTCTGTATCGGCAAACAAGGAAGGATGAAACAAGTTCAGAGGCTCGGGCAGGACGTGGTAATTATGGTGGGCAATGAGAGGGGCAGGGCAACAACGTAAGTTCACTTTCTTGATACCATAGCCTTCTCGTTTACGTGACTGCAACAACTAAGTTGCATCAGCTTGATTCGGGTGGACTTGACCGCTCTGTTTCAGCGAGTCACGCTGACGGGCCAGCACCTTACTGATCAGACAATGTCCCACCCGTCTCAGGCTCATGCTGATTTTTGGCAGCTGTAACAGGATGCTTTTGAATGCAACGGAAGGTGGGAGGGATGTGCTAAAGGAATAAAGAAGCACCATGTGATTGTACGATTTCGCATCCACGAACTTCGAAGTGAAATATGGAATCTTGGTTGGACATCCTAATAAGATATAAGGGGTGTCTTTCACTATCACTAAATCGGCCAGAATGGTGGTTGCAACACTTCAAGGTGAAATTCGCAACGGACTAGTAAATGAGGACCCGCTACCTGCACGTTCCCAGCATCACCAATGTATAGCTTCAGCCCAGATGTTGTAAGTATAATGGAACAAACAGGTAAGATGAAACACACCCATGGACGGAACAGACTGTAGGAAGTCGGCCAGAGTAATGTTAGGAATGGAGAGTTTGATAGGGGACGTCGACTAGGGCGAAAGGGAGGGAGAGAGATGAAGACGATGAAGGTTAGATATACAATACCACCAATGTGTCCATCATTGCTGTGCACATGCAGCTGAACCTGAGTTATTTGGACCTAGAATACAGGGAGAACATCATTCTGAGATGTACCCTATACACAGTAGGGAATACAAGGGGGAATTTGAAACAAAAACGAATGGACTGAAAGATTTCCCCCTGTATCAAGGGAATGAGAGCGAAATGTGAGATGATATATCGAGACTCCGCAGTGGGAACGGTAAGCAAAAAGTGTCTATGGTGTCTGAAGGGAATGTGAAAGAACAAAGAAAGGGTAGAAGTATCGATATCTACCAAGTGTAGTGGCGGCATCAGCAGGCACGCGCAAGTCGTTATTACAATATATTGCTGCAACAACCAACTAGATCATATCTGCAGGAATGTACCTCAGAACACCATATTAAGAAGCACAGAGTACAGAACAGAAGACATACTTTTTTTATCTGAAAACTATAAGGATGCAAAGAGGACTGTCACAGAGGATTGTTATACGGGGTACTGAGACCTATACATGGAATCAGGCACAATGAAGATATGACGGTTTGACTGGCCGTCGTAAGGTTGACAGATAGTTCAGTCGAGCGTGTAAGACTGGATCAAACAGCAGAAGAAAACTCACTATCGTTTCACTATGGGCACAGATGAACCGGTCCCTGCCTGCTCTGAGTTGTTGGTGGGGGACAGGATTGGTAGTCATCACAGCCTTTACCGGCGGGATCGCAACCACCATCCCAAGGTGGGTCGGAATCAGCAACCAAGCATCAATATTTGATCCTGAGAGACCCTAGCTTCGGTTGTCACAGCACTTCAGTTCCAAGACTACCACCAGAAATGCTCGAACCGTTAAGCATGTTCCCGGAAAAATACCTATTTCGATGTCACTTGAACCCTTGCTCAAGTGCCGATTCAAACTGGTGGATGTCTACTGACATTTAGGAAGGACATAGAGGACAATACACCGTCCGCCGTCGGCACAAAGTCAATGGTCAATCCAAATAAAAGCCGCTTCCATCGGTGAATCAAACCATCTTGGAGAGAAATGTCGCTTTCAGCTCCATACTGAAATTTGAATGGTCAGCACGCGTTTTCACCAAACGACGGATGGACCTTACCCGGTTCTAGCCATCAAAGTTCTGAACCGCCTGATTGCCTGAATACCACTAGGGATAATTTGAATATTAAGGGCAAGGTACTATACCCATTGTGTGTAAAAAGAGCTGGTTGGGCAATTGGTCGTCGACTGTCTGTTTCACCATTCGCAGAGACCCGCGACCAATGTCAACGCCTAGGTAGAATCAAACGGCAGGCCAAATTGCACGATCATACGTGTTCCATCAAGAGTTGGGATTGCTTCAACGCAGAAAGAAAAAAAAAATCTAGCAAATGGGCTTACACAGTGCGATGGTTCATGCGGTATGAAGACGTGTAGAAATGTAAAACGGGCAATAGCGATATAGTCAGACCAGAAACGCCAAGCAAAGCAACACGCCCAACTAGACTATTTGTGTCGACCAAACAATAAAAGTCATTCGTCATCGTTCTCAGTTTATTCTTCTCAGTGCTATCACCGTCGCCTCGGGTTACTTCTAACTACGTTTGCGATTAATCCCGCTCGTATAACCACTGAGTCATAACCTCGCTTCGGGACCTCGCGGTGACGAACGCGGCCATCCTCATGTGCCAAATAGCACTGGGCAGAAGGCACCCTGAGCGGTACCATCGTATACTTGTTGCACGGTCAATTAAACAACAATGGCATTAGAAAAGTGTGTAAGTACCCTTTGTGGCTGGCATGGAGGGTCCATATGGTTTGCGCACGTACAAGCAATGGTGGCGCGTTGGGGGCGATTGTAATCAGTCAAGCCGGTCGTGGTCCGGACTGTGCGCGCGCTTGCTAATCCAACAAGAACAGCACAGAATGTCCATGACTTTTCCAAGGCTATGTCACCATCACCGTGTAGTGGGCCCGGCCTGGGGATCAAGCTTGCCCTAAGTGCGGCTTTGTCACGTGAAGCAGTTGCTCCATCAACGTGCAGTCACGACAACAACCGCGTGCCCATTAACGACCTTGGCACCTCGATGACAATTACGACGGGGAGATGGCTAGTGCTGCCACCGCTAAGATCTTTACTTGGTCCGTTCCTTTCATCATCGTTGTCCTCGTTGTCCTCGTCCCCATCCATAGCACGACTCACATACGCCCTCGCCAATGGAGTTCTACTACGACTCGTCAGATCGCTTCGGGTTCTCGCGGTAGCGAACACAGACATTCTCATGTGAAATGTCACTGGGCAGAAACCACCCTGAGCCATACCACACACGCTTGTTGCACGGTCAAGTAAGTAGTGCCATTATCTCCTAACGAGGGACTGCTTCTCATCCATCCCTGGATCAGCCCTCTTCTCAACCTGGATTTCGCACGTGGTGTGCCCTTGTTCGATCGTATGACACACCCTGGGGCTCATCGTGCGGTTGATGCAGCAGTTTAGCGTACTGTTGCTTGCACTACTGGGGCGTGAGCAGTACAGGTGTGTTTCGGCGGATAGCTTGATTACGGTTTAGATTTGGCGGGGGACCTCACTGACAGACTTGATACATAGATAGCGCTCATACAGTCAATGTGCAGTAAATGGATTCCATGAGCGTTGTGCCCCTTGTGATGCCCATGCGATTCGTCCATGATCCGCGACATCATGCATATTGATCGTTGTTTACTTTCAGTAGTGAGCCAGAACAGCACTAAGTGAATTCTGCGCAATGAAATAAGAGCATAAGTTGGCTCTGTTTGAATGTCACATTGATGTTCACTCTTGATGAATCCATTTATTGATTTTTACCTTTCACTTCCGTATTGTATATGTTGACTTTCACTTTGAGGGAAATGGATATCGTACTAGATACTATGTACATTTTCAGTGTGGAACCATGTTGTACATGAAGAAACTTTTCGGCGGCTGGAAGATCATCTAACACATATCGCAAGAAGATGAGATGAGACAACACATAGATAAATAAATATTTGTGGACATTCGAATCACTGTTATCACCCCCACTTTTCACTGACGCCTCCGAGCTAATGTTCATCTGCGCGAGTCCCGACTAAAATCCCTGTTCAAACTTCATGATTGTTTTCTCCCAACCTTTCGAGTTGAATCGCCTCCGACTGGTCCTGCCCCGGTCCGGGGGTGAACTCCGCAAATGCAATGGCGGACACGGTGGTGTCTTCACCAAAGGTATGTTGTGATAACACACCAAATCCGCTGTCGATACCCAGCGAGCGAGCACGGATATCTGAATCATACAGCTCCCGCACGCCGATGATGAACCGAGGCATGAGAAGGCATATACTTGTGCCAGAAATCACATACAGAACGAGTACCGAAATGAGATTTACATTCTCTTCGCTGTACAAAGCATGTGCAGCATTGAAGAATATGACCCTGGAAGTTCAGAGGAACCAAATAATTAGTTTTCTCACAAACACCCAGGAACAAGATGGTATAAAAAACAAATTGACGACAAATTGGAACAATAGAGAAGGGGAAATCGAGACGCACACGAGGAAATAAAGAACACCATCCATCACAAGTTGTTGCATGTAGCGATTAGGCTGCCACAACTTTGTTGCTTTGTACATGTCGACTGACTGCTTCACGGTTTGGATGACAGCAAGAACCAAGAGTAAAACTGAAAGGAAAATCCGTATGGCTGCAATATATATGTCATAATGCGTTGTGTTAGTCCCCAGTGGTAGACTGCTGCAAGATGAAAATTCGAGTAATTGAATTACTATGACTGGAATAAGGGCTTATATGAGATGGTAGGGATGAATGTGATTCAACTCAAGGTTTACCTGAGAAGGTTTTATTGGGAATGTTATCAAGGCCTACAAACACCGAGGTAGAAATAACCTGTGCAATGTAGATACACAGGAGGACCCAAAGGATCACTTTGGATCGATTACACATTGCGTACACTCGTAAGATCATTACAACTGTTGTTGAAATCATGGTCAAAAGAATATTATCAAAATAAACTGTTACTCACAATCAGCAGCATTATAAAATATCTCAAATGCCCAGATAAATGTGAAATACATGATGGTACCTATAGGACATCATGACACATCCCAATGTAGTAAAAAAATTGATTAATACACAGTTACACTTACATCTATAAAGCTATCATCAGAAGAGTTTTCATCTGGAATATGGATACATACATCTACCAGGAGATAATCATGATAAGCAGACTCAGCAGACAAGATATGAAGAAAAACTCACTCTGACAGGTCCAGGAACAAAGGTAGTGCCAGCTGTCACAGTGTGTTCAATAGTCTGTTAAGTTAACCTCCAACCCAACAAGTGTGAACTTACAGACACTATTAAAACTTGATAGTATAGCTGATTTAGTGATTTATTTCGCCATGTATCATGATGAAAATACACATACATGATATAGACAAGACCAAAATAACAGACCTGTGGAACAATTGATCAATATTTCCTCTAGTGTGACTTGACACATACAAGTACGAAGATTGTAGAGACTGATGTCCAGGATCTGCACTATAAGACCATCAGGGGCCTAGCACTTCGAGCTGAACAATTATGAATTGAATTTTACCCAAACATATTCTATCTTTGGACATGGTCAGCACCAAGAAATAGGATGTGCGATGCAAAGAAATATACCTCTCTTGAAAGGGTTAGGACTGTGGTGGTAGAATTGCAATGTCCATTAATGAAGAATGTACTGTGCACAGAAGTATCGCTTACCATAATCGTAGATGACAATGGTGATTGCAACAACTACACTGGTCTGTGAGATTAATCATGGCAAAAGATATGGGTGTACTTGCTGGATAGATAGTTGTTCAACTGGATATATTCCATGGTGGACTGCAAGTCAGAGGACATGGTTGGTATCAGACAGATGGTGATGACAGATGATTCAGCAAGGAAAAAAAAGTGAGAGATGTGGACAGAGGACGTTGGCGGCCTGAGAGTCCGAGTGGGTCTTTGATTTCATTGAGGATTATAACTTCTGCCCGGTGTGTTGAGTATTTGCCTTATGGCTAGTTTTGAACGACAAATCGTATAACTGGAGTCAAGGGGGACATATGTTAATAGTACGGTGATGGTGATGAAGACCAGTGCCATAATCGGGTCATCCCAGGTGAGGTTAGGAAACCTGAAGGCCATGGCAAAAACTGTCAGTATCCCTCGTACCTAATTAGAATACTGGTGACCCTAGCAGTAAGACCATCACCAACAGATGTTGGCAGTGCGGCTTTGTTGAGATAGATTAATTTCCGTATGTGTTCGCTGACTCGATCAAGAGTCACCTTTGTACAGTGGCAGCGCAGTATGTCCATAACATCCCCAAGGCTATGTGTAGCACTCCGGCTACATATATTCCAGTATTTACTGCATATACCGTCTGTGATACTGAATGGCAGTCATTCAGGATGTTTGCCTTTGGCTTAGCGGCTGTGCACGGCGGTCTAGTCGTTACACTCTATCAATGATGGCCGGCGTGATGAATCAATCTCACAGCATTTATCATCGATGGGAATGGGTGGCCTTCCTCTGTATCGGCGAATAATGAAGGGTGAAACAAGTACAGAGCCTCGGGCAGGACATGGTGATTATGATGGGCAATAAGAGGGGTAGGGCAACAACTTAAGTTCACCTTCTTGATACCATCGCCATCTCATTTACGTGGATGCAACAAAACAAGTTGCATCAGCTTGATTCGGGTAGACTTGACCGTCCTGTTTCAGTGAGTCACGCTGACGGACCAGCATCTTACTGATCAGACAACGTCCTACCCATCTATCTCAGGATCATGCTGATTTTTGGTAGCCATAACAGGATGCTCTTTGAATGCAACGGAAGGTGGGAGGGATGTGCTGAAAGAATAAAGAAACACCATGTGATCGTACTGTTTCGCATCCACGAAATACCGCCAATGTGTCCGTCGTTGCTGTGTACATGCAGCTGAACCTGAGTTATTTAGACTTGGAATACAGGGAGAGCATCATTCTGAGATGTACTTTATATACAGTAGCGAACACAAGGGGGAAATGTGAAGTAGAGGAGTAAAGCGTTTGAAACAAAAACAAATGGACTGAAAGGTTATTAAGGGAATGAGAGCGAAATGTGAGATAATATATATCGAGACTCCGCAGTAGGAACGGTAAGCAGAAAGTGTCTGTGGTGTCTGAAGGGGATATGAAAGAACAAAAAAAGGGTAGAAAGAAGTAAAACTCACTATCGTTTCACTCTGGGCATAGATGAACCGGTCCCTGCCTGCTCTGAGTTGTCGGTGGGGACAGGATTGGCAATCATCACAGCCTTTACCGGCGGGATCACAACCACCATCCCAAGGGGCGTCGGAATCGGCAACCGGGCATCAATATTTGTTCCTGAGGCTCGAGAGACCCTAGCCTCGGTTGTCACACCACTTGGTTCCAAGACTACCACCAGAAATGCTCGAGCCGTTAAGCATGTTCCCAGAAAAATACCTATATTGATGTCACTTGAACCCTTGCTCAAGTGCCGATTCAAACTGGTGGATGTCTACTGACATTTGGGAAGGACATAGAGGACAATACACCGTCCGCCGTCGGCACAAAATCAATGGTCAATCCAAATAAAAACCGCTTCCATCGGTGAATCAAACCATCTTGGAGAGAAATGTCGCTTTCAGCTCCATGCTGAAATTTGAATGGTCAGCACGCGTTTTCACCAAACGACGGATGGACCTTACCCGGTTCTAGCCACCAAAGTTCTGAACCGCCTGATTGCCTGGATACCACTAAGGAGAATTTTAATATTGAGGGCAAGGTACTATACCCATTGTGTGTAAAAAGAGCTGGTTGGGCAATTGGTCGTCGACTGTCTGTTTCACCATACGCAGAGACCCGCGAGCAATGTCAACGTCTAGGTAGAATCAAACGGTAGGCCAAATTGCACGATCATACGTTTTCCATCAAGAGTTGGGATTGCTTCAACGCAGAAAGAAAAAAAATCTAGCAAATGGGCTCACACAGTGCGATGGTTCATGCGGCATGAAGATGTGTAGAAATGTAAAACGGACAATAGCGATTTAGTCAGACCAGAAACGCCAAGCAACACGCCCAACTAGACTATTTGTGTCGACCAAACAATAAAAGTCATTCGTCATCGTTCTCAGCTCATTGTTCTCAATGCTATCACCGTCGCCTTGGGTTGCTTCTAACTGCGTTTGTGATCAATCCCGCTCGTATGACCACTGAGTCATGACCTCGCTTCGGGACCTCGCGGTGACGAACGCGGTCATCCTCGTGTGCCAAATGGCACTGGGCAGAAACCACCGTGAGCGGTACCATCGTATACTTGTTGCACGGTCAAGTAAACAACAATGCCGTTAGAAAAGTGTGTAAGTACCCATTGTGGCTGGAATGGAGGGTCCACATGGTTTGCGCACGTACGAGCAATGGTGGCGTGTCAATCGAGCCGGTTGCGATCCGGACTGTGCGTGCGCTTGCTAATCCAACAAGAACAGCACAGAATGTCCGTGACTTTTCCAAGGCTATGTCACCGTCACCGTGTAGTGGGCCTGGCCTGGGGATCAAGCATGCCCTAAGTGCGGCTTTGTTACGTGAAGCAGTGACGACGACTACGTGCCCATCAACAGTCCACGATGACAACAACGACGGGGAGATGGCCAATGCTGCCACCACCAAAATCTTTACTTGGTCCGTTCCTTTCATCATCGTTGCCCTTGCCGTCCTCGTCCCCGTCCATGGCTCGACTCACCCACGTCCTCGCCAATGGAGTTCTACTACGACTCATCGGATCCACTCGCCGTCGTCACGTGGTACGTAACACCACACCACACCAACCCATATCCTTTCCCTCCCTCCCATTCTTTGCCAACACTACTCGTCATTCGGACGGACAGGCAAATCGACCACGCTCAAGAGTAAGTGATGCACCCGCTTTATCCCTAACTCCTTGTTCACTGCTGAAATACACACGTGTCCAGATATTCGAATACGATTCGCAAAGGACAAATGGGTGCAGGAGCGTGCCTCCTGGAGACTCTCCTGCAGCTCAACCTCGTCTCTCTGTGAACATAATCCTCGAAGCACCCCAAGACACCTTTGACAGTGCGGAGGAGCAAGATCCCCGGATAGACACCACACATTTCATCTTCAGCTTCGTCCCCTCCGTGTCGTCGAGACAGACCTGAAATGACTAATAGGTGTCAACACTCAATATATGCGCCCTAGACGTCACCCAGACTCTCACTCGGACTCTCACCCAGGATTTTCT
>JBBPKD010001057.1:0-12119 GCA_038089075.1 Singerocomus inundabilis
GCATGTTAGCCTGTAGGTGATGATCGAGGGGTAGGGGTGATCAGTGATATCGTGAAGAGGTGAAGAGGGTGAAGATGTGAAAATGTGACAGGGAATGGAGTGATGATGTGAAGGAGCGGAGTGGTCACATGATCAGGGAAAAAGAATGGTCATGGGATTAAAGATAAAATCCCGTATCATAACAAGACCTTCCAGGACTCATTTGGAAACACTGGGGCAAGGGAGGATCTATGGTAGGTCATTCAGGGAGTGAAAGGATGGTTCTGCTTAGCTAGAACCCAAGGGGACTCTGTATGGTCTAAGTACTGGCTAGAGCCTTGACAGGGGTTTGCTGAGTGACTTGGGACACAGAGAAGTGAAGAGGGAGGCAAGCAACTGAGATTGCAAGTGCTGGGCATGAGCTACAATGTGTAAGGATACACAAGGGAGCCGAGTCTAGGATGTGGAGTCCTATATACTAAGATGACTGAGATGACAAGTCACATAGATGAAGGTAGGACAAAGCTAGGGTAATGCTAAGTATGGGCTTGGGTATATATATGTATGGCTATAGTGCACAGGCCATGCTATAGAGCCAGTGTGAGAGATGTGGGCAGAGGGGTTACTAGATATACATGTGAAGGGTTCAATAGGGTGCAGTCACAGACTGGGTACAAAGGAGATGGTAAGAGTACCATCAACTAAGTTAAGTAAATATTAAATGATCAAAGTAATAAGGCAAGGGTGACTCATCAGGGTATGAAAGCGAAGAGCAGAAGGGAGAAGCCCTGATAGTATCAGTGGAGTTGTTGTGAACTTACAAAATATTAAGACCTCTTTTTTCCCTGATCACGTGACCCTTCTGACCCTTCACATCATCACGCTCTTATCCTGTCATGTCTTCACACCTTCACCCTCTTCATCTCTTCATGACATCACACTGATCACATCACACTCTGATCATTCACCTACAGGCTACCATGCCTTCTACATCTCCGCCCTTACTCTTAGATCGGTACAATTATCATTTACAACCCTACAAGATCCTAGATGGATCTCTGCCATGATTACTCCCCTAGATCTTTCACATCTTGTGATTGATCTCCATTTCCATCTTCTTGCAATGAGGTTCACTTCTGAACTTCCATTCCTCATTGCCTTACCTTGTGTTTCCTTTGAGGCCAGCCTCACCGCTGTCTCACGGACTTTACCCTATACCCTAGTACTACTTACAGTAATACCATATACCCTAGACCCATCACAGCTTGGTCTGTGCATCTCATGTAACCATATATAAGGGGCTGTGAGTTGGCTGGTGTTCCCCCAGCCTAATCCACTTGTTACCTCTCCTACCCTGCCTTAACTGGTGGCCTAGTGAAGTTAAGCAATAGCAAGTAGTCAGCGGTTATTCACCTGCCTGCCAGCAATGGTGCCCAGAAGTGAGGCTGCTTGGAGATAAAGCCAACCTCCCTCCATCCCTGTCCAGCCAGCATGTCAACTCGTATCCCATGTCAAGTCCTTATCCCAAGACTTGCAGTATGTAATCCATTCTTTATCCATTTATTTAATCAGTTCCAGGACTATACCTCATAATGGTCTAGTCATCTAAACTTACCAGATAATCACGTGACTCAAGATCAATACACCGATCAAGACAATGTTATACCAGTGACACAGTTAGGTCCTCACTACCATTGTGTCTTATCATATTCCCAGGTTTTACCTATGAGCCATTGTGCCATAGAAGATCATGTGGTAGCATGAAGGCACTCTTGATACGGGTGGCACCCAGAACAGCTTACAAGGGTGGCAACCTGGATATAGCCATACGAGAAAGCCCTCTTACATGGTCAAGCCCTATAGTACGCATGCCAGGTCGCCTGACAGGACCACGGAGATAGTTGTGGCAGTGTAGCTCTCTTGCATTCACAATAGGAGTTCACCAGACAGGTGATGAGAGATGACTCAAGGAAAGCCTGGAGATGAGACTTGAAGACACAAGACATAAGGCATGTAATAAGCACATGATAAGCATGTGACAAAGATTGAGCCAGTCTTGTAAGTGTCTGAGAGGGTGAGGCATATGAGGAGCACATGATCAGGAAGTCTTGCAGAGTGCATGTGACAAGTGCGAGTCATAGGCTAAGGTCTAGCTGGAATGGCTAGTGGAGAGTAAGCTATGCAGTTAGACATGCATAGGTGGAGTCAATGGGAAGTCACAGATGTCTAGATGAGGGAGTGAGTCTAGAGGTTGGTGGTGGAGAGGATCACATAGGGTCAGGTGATCAGGAGTAAGCAGCAAGGTACATGAGCAAGCCTAGAGGAAGCTAGAAAGCAAGTGTAGTGAGTGTAGCGAGAAAAAAGAGTAGTCAGGAGATGAATTGTAACATTGGCTAGTGTCCTCCTAGCCTAATCCACTTGTTACCTCTCCTATCCTGCCTTAGCTGGTGGCCTAGTAAAATACTCTACAAGTAGCAAACAATTATTTGCCTGCCTGCCAGCAATGGTGCCTGGGAGTGAGATTGTCTGGAGATAAAGCCTCCCTCCCCCTTTTCATCCAGTCCAGCCAATTCAAGCTCATATTTCAGTCAAGATCAAACTCCAAATACTTGCAGTATGCAATCCAGTTATTCTGTGTAACTAATTTATTCCAGTAAGCCTTTGGGCTCCAGAGGGTGGCACTCTAAATCAGCTCTCAAGAGTAGCAACCTGGTAATAGCTATATGATCACTCAGAGTCAGACTCCTTGCCCCATGGCTCATCAATGATTATACTAGTAGAGTCAGTTACTGGTATTAGGAGGAAGACAGAGACTGGTTGCAAGAGTATGGCATTTATCATAGCATTGCAAGAGTATGCTAGAAGATCTCATATTAGTGGGCCTTCTGTCATCACTCTCTTTCCTCTATTCACATCCTATTATGCCTGGCTCAGATAGGGTTGGGTGTAGATCTTGCTTGGACTCTTTGAGCATTTTGGGATGAGGAAACTCTGGAAAAGCCCCTAAATAGATAGGGGTTCTTGTTAGGGCTTGCTGGATAATGAGGGCACCAGCAGATATAAAGGGAAGCAAGCAAATACATTGCAAGCTAGGAAGCAAAGTACAATGTGCACCAACTGTACACAAGGGAGCCTGTCTAGGTGCTATGCCAAGGTACTAGGATGTGGAGTCTGGTACAAAGATAGAACAAAGCTAAGGTACAAGGTAGCTATGGCTTAGATATATATATAGGTGTGGGAATGGTGCACAGACCATGAATGGGGTGAAGGAAATGGGCATAGGGATAACCATAAGTATGGTAAAACATACAGTGGGTCTAGGGGCTGCTGTCACAGATAGGAGGCAAAGGAGATGGTAGAAAGACCATCAATTGAGTTTGAACAATGTCAAATAAATGGAATGGAGAATTGAAGGGAACTCATCAGGGTATGTGTTGCGGACACAAGGAAGCTACACTGCCTAACCATCCTCCATAGTCCTGTTGAGCGACCTGGCATCAGTTCTATGGGGCTAAACCTAGTTGTTAGGGATAAAGAGTGCTGGACAGCAGGGATTGGGGGAATCAGGTAGAGGAGAGGAGCTGGGCAGACTGGACCCACTTCAATGAGAACTCCTAGCAGACTATTGCACCACTATGATAACCACAGTACTCTTGCAACTGAGTTCACTGCCTTCTATGCTAGGGACTGACTCTAGCTAGTGTAATCATGGTTGAGCCATGGAATGAGGAGTCAGGCTCTGGGTAATCATGTAATGAACTGAAGGGAGTCACCCTTTCATAGTTGATTCTAAGGGCACCACCCTAGGTGATTTTGCCTTCTGAAAATATCTGGTTAATGTTATGAAACAGAAATACATCTTAGAATTCCCTACAAATATCTTTTCCCTGATCATGTGACTACTCTGTCTCTTCACATCATCACACCTTTACCCTGTCATGTCTTCACACCTTCACACTCTTCACCCTTTCACAACATCACATCAATCACCCCTATCTCTTGATTATCACCTACAGGCATCCTTGCCTTCTTCATATCCACTCTATCATTTGATCAGTATGATCACTATTATAACCCTGCAGAACCCTTGATGGAATCTCTGCCATGATCCTTCCTTTGATCATTCACACTTTGTAATCAATCTTTCATTCCTTCTTCTTGCCTTGTGGTATGCTTCTAATCTTCTAACCACAGGCCTTATCTTTACATTGAGGCAGCCTAGTGTTATGATATGGGATTTTACCTTAGAATCCCATGACTATTCTTTTTCCCTAATCATGTGACACTTCCGACCCTTCACATCATCATGCCATCCCCTGTCACATTTTCACATCTTCACACTCTTCACACTTTCATGACACCACACCGATCACCCCTAACCCTCGATCACATCTGCAGGCTACCAGGCCTTCTCCTTACCGCTAATCCCTGATCTGATCGGTCAAGACCCTGCAAGATCCTAGATGGATCTCTGCCACGATCCCCTCCTTGATCTTTCACACTTTGTGATCGATCTTCCATTTCATCTTATTGCTATGCCCTTCCATTCTGATCTTCTCAGGGCTAGCCTTACCTTTTACTCGAGGCTTGCCTAGTTGCAACCTCATGGACTCTACCCTATACCCTACATAGCCTACATTAATGTCCGTATACCCTAGACCCTTCATGTAATGTATATAAGGGGTTGTGAGTTGGCTGGTGTCCCCCCAGCCTAATCCACTTGTTACCTCCCTACCCTGCCTACCAAGGTGGCCTAGTGTGAGCTCTGACTCGTAGACGATGACTATTCGCCTGCCCGCCAGCAATGGTGCCCAGGAGTGAGGTTGTTTGGAGATAAAGCCAACCTCCACTCTTCCCAGTCCAGCCAGCAAACTCGTATACCGTGACAAGTCAAACCCTCAAAGACTTGCAGTACGTCCTACATTCACTTATCTTTTATTTAACCAGTTCTAGGACTACGCCATCGCATACAGCCTAGTCATCCAGCATTCCAGAGAAACATATAATTATGTGACTTAAGACCATGTCATCGGTCAAGACGATGTTATACCGGCGATACAGTTAGGTTATCACTACCATTGTGTCTTATCTTATTCCAGCTAGTTCTACGAGCCATAGTGCCATAGAAGAACATGTGGTAGCATCTAGAGCACCCTTGTTATGGGTGGCAACCTAATAGCTCACAAAGGGTGGCAACCTGGAGATAGCCATACGAGAAAGTCCTTCCCCGGTTCAAGCCCTGTAGAATGATGCCAGGTCGCCCAACAGGACCACGGAGATAGTTGAGGCAGTGTAGCTCTCTTGCGTTCGCAACACCTAGCTGCTACCTTATGGACTTTATTCTATATCCTAATACAGCCTACATTAATATCCATATACTCTAGACCCTCCTGTAACTGTATATAAGGGGTTATGAGATGGCTGGTGTCCCCCCAGCCTAATCCACTTGTTACCTAGCCTACCCTGCCTGCAAAGGTGGCCTAGAGAGCTCTAACTCATAGTTGGTGGTTATTCACCTGCCTGCCAGCAATGATGCCCAGGAGTGAGACTACTTGGAGATAAAGCCAACCCCTCACTCCCCCAGTCCAGCCAGAAGTTCAAGCTCACATCCCAGGAAGATCTGATTCCAAATTAACCAGTATGCAACACACTCATTTAGTGTTACTAATTTATTATCCAGTCCAGTTGAGCCCATTGTAGCTTAAGAGTAGTTCTCTCCAGATAACTACACAATTACTCAAATACCCAGGCATGGTACATATATGATTATGCTGTCACACAGGTGCCAGTATTAGGAGGAAGCCAGAGTATTGTTGCAAAAGTATGATACTACTATAGGGATGCAATAGTTTCCTAGGAGTGCTCGTTGAAGTGGGTCTCTCTGCTGTCAGCCCTATCATTTACCTCCACACCCCCATTTCCTGCTGTCCAGCACTCTATACCCCTGACATCTTAGGTTTAGCCCTGTAGAACATATGCCAGGTTGCCTGACAGGTCAAGGTAGTTGTTTAGGCAGTGTAGCTTCACTTGTGCTCACAACAGTTAAATAATATCAATGAATGTGATATGCACTAGAAGACTGGGATATGTCTTGACTGGGATGTGAGCTGGCTGGCTGGACTGGAGTAAAGTGAGGGTTGGCTTCATCTCCAGATAGTCTCACTCCTGGGCACCATTGCTGGTGGGCAGGTGAATAACCATCTGCTACTTGAAGGGTACTTCACTAGGCTACCTTTGCAGGCAGGGTAGGAGAGGTAACAAGTGGATTAGGCTGGGGGGACACCAGCCAACTCATAACCCCTTATATACAGTACATGAAAATGCACAGACCAAGCTGTGGTGGGTCTAGGGCATATGGTAATTAATGATGGCTATGCTTGTTGAACTGAGGTGGGCAGCCACTAGGGCACCAGCAGAGGAGGAACCTCTCAGGCTCTACTAGGTGGTGGAGACATAGTGAACCACTCTATTTGTCTCTAATTGTCTCTTGTTGTCTCTGTATATTAATGTGGAGCTTAGAAGCTCATATACAGAATGTGTGAGATAAGGTTATCTAATCTACTGTATAGTAGGACCTTATCTAATCTTGGTAAAAGCGGCCAATAGGGGCCTTTGCTACAATGTAATTCTACATAAGTGTAGCTAGTAAATGGCAGCTAAATAGTGCCGGTTCAACAATGCTAAGGTAAAGGGTAAAGTCCATGAGGGAAACACAAGGTAAGGCATGAGGTTGAGAAGATCAGAAGCATACCTCATGCTAGAAGAATGGAAGTGGTGAATGATTACAAGGTGTGACCAATTGTTATAGACTCACAGAAACACTTGTACGATTTCTTTCTTTCATCTTTTATCTTATCTTTCAGATCACATGACTACTTCACTCTCTCACACATTCACAAGGTCATGTGATATCTTCACATCTTCACTATTTCACTATTTCACCTCTTCACATGGCACCTGCATGTTCAGGATCATACTTCTCTTTCATTCTGCCACACCATGTGTTAAACATGTGGTGCGCTTCTTGCCATGCACATCAGGCATGTTATGCTCCTCTTTAATTTCTGCCTGCTTCTATTCTTCTTTTCCATTTGATAGAAGCATCCCTTTAATCTCCATTTACTTCTATTCTCATGCACAGCTTGGTCTGTGCACATGTACCAGTAGTATAAAAGGGACAGTGTATTGGCTGTCATCCCTCAGCCTAATCCACTTGGTTATTCACCTGCAAAGGAGTGAAACCACACTGAGGATTACCCTCTATGTCACACCCTTACCAGCCAGCCAGAAGTCTAGAGCCCTGCAGTGGTTGTACAAAGCTCCCCCTGCAAAGATTAAAATCAAGAGTACACCTTTATCGCTTCAGTCTTAGTTTTTCTAGTGTCACTCTCTTATGTCCATTACACCAATCAGGGGAGTGATTGTGGCAGAGATCCATCTAGGATCTTGCAGGGTTTATGAATGATCATACTGATCTAGTGGTAAGGTGGATATGAAGAAGGCAAGGATGTCTGTAGGTGATGATTAAGGGTTAGGGGTGATCAGTGTGATGTCATGAAGATGTGAAGAGAGTGAAGGTGTGAGGATGTGATAGGGTGAAGGCAAGAAGATATGAAGGGACAGAGTAGTCACATGATCAGGGAAAAGCAAAAGTCATGGGATTCTAAAATAAAATCCCATATTATAACAGTATGGAAGCAAAGAGTTGAAGGAAGAAGCTCTGATAGTATCAGTGGGGTTTACCAGACAGGTGACAAGGAATGACCTGAGTAAGGCCTAGGGGTAAGACTTGAAGACATGAGACATGAGGCACATGAAGGGCATGTGATGAGAGATTGATCTGGTCTAGTGGGTGTCAAGAGGGTGAGGCATGTGAGTGGCATATGATGAGAGAGTCTTGCAAAGTGCATGAGAGAAGTGCAAGGTCATAGGTGAGGGTCTAGCAGAAAAGGCTAGAGATTTGAGGGCTATGTAGTGAGAGCAACATAGAGCAAGTCAAGAAGAGGTCACAGGATGATTGGATGAGTGGGCAAGTCCAGATGTCAGTGGTGGAGAGCTCATGTGATAGGTCACATGATCAGCAGTACTCTGAAGGTCACATGGACTTGCATGTGACAAGAGGCATTGGTGGTGAGGTACATAAGTCTAGGGAGACAAGTGTAGCAAGTGTAGCAAGGAAAAAGGTAGTTAGGGGACAAGTTGTAACACATCCCCTCATGCTGTTCAGCACTCCTCTCCATCTGACATCATAGGTTTAGCCCCATAGAATGCATGCCAGGTCACCCAACAGGACCATGGTGGTTGGTTAGGCAGTATAGCTCCCCTTATGGTCCACAATATGAGTGAAAGATTTGATAAACTCACTTAAGGGAATATAACATGTCCATACTGGCATTGTACTCTGCTCTCCATGTAGCCTCATTTTTGAGCCATGCTGAGATTTTTGGTTGCTTGAGTTGAAGTACAGAATATTTTTTATTGAAATATGCTGCTGTCTTTGTGTAATTATTGCCATTTTTGTAATGCCAGTCCAAAATTTCAAGTTGTTGCTTGAGTTTTGAATTTGCTTTGAACATATGGGCTCAATGACTTGTGCATGCTTTATTTGACCATTGGTAAGTATAGCAGCAGCTTGATCAGGATCTAAAATAGATTTTATTTTAATAGAATTTTTAAAGTCTTAGAAATTTAGACTATACACTTTTGCTTTTTTGAGGGAGCAAAACCATGCTTAGCAAGCTCTGTCAGCTTCTGCATAATAGACTGCTTTTATGCATCTAGCATTTTTAAATCATGCTCATAATTTGAAGCTCTTTCTAACTTATCCACTAAGCATTCTTTATCCACCAAGTTTCCAACACCATCAAGCCATTCCTCATCAAACTTGGAAATATGCTGATTGGCTTTTAGTACAGCTTGAAGGGTGAGCTTTCTCTCATGTGTCTGATCTTGAAGCTTCTTTAGACCCTTTTTTAGAATAATAATGGTGGAAGGTTTCATAATGACAATGAAGTGAAGTGTTGGTTTGCAGTTGCCATTCTGGAATCACAGACACTCATGAATTATTAATCAAAATACTAGTTTGAAGATATCCTGGCATTTTCTGCCAGTAAGGTATGGGTTATGACCCCTCTAAATGGCTATAGATTATGGGTTATGGGTTATAGGTATAAAATCACTGTAAACCAACTTGGAAAACATAAAAACATATGGGTTACAAGGGAGTATGGGTTATAGGGGATGTTGGAGATCAGCTCATCGATCAGGACTTTCATTAGTTCAATCATAGTATATTACCTACATTTCCTTATTTGAACGAGTGTTGACCACTTGTCACGTCACCACACACTCTTTCCCTCCAGTCTCGTACTCTTGACTGGAGGTAAGCTATACTCTACATTCTTTACATATTCTATACTTACTCTACCTAGTATTCATTTCTTACCTCTAGGTAGATATATGTTCCTAGTCTTGTACTCTTGACTGGAGTATTCATTCCTTACCTCTAGTGTCATTGGCACACCTATCTCCAACAGGGGATATGGGTTATAAAGGAGTTGACTGTAGTAGTGCCTTATCTAATCTTGATAAAAGCAGTCAATAGGGGCCATGCTACAATGTAATCCTACATAAGTGTAGCTAGTGAATGGTGGCTAAATAGTGCCAGTTCAACAATATGTTCTTCTTGACCTAATTTGCCAGGCTATTCACTTGAGATTCACCTACCAAGTCTATTAAGGGAGAGACAGAGTACATGGAGTGCAATACATATAGTTGAGATACCTAACCAAGATACAAACAGTGGTCAAAATTCCCATCCTGTTTGTTGCCCCACCACGAAGGGAAGGGACGTGCACGGCCCGTTGCGCCTTGGACAGCAAACGATAAGATGAACACCATGACCTGAGTGCCACAGTCGAGAGCTGCTCAGTTGCTGATAAGTGATATGCACAATAAAAGAAAGAAACACAGGCAAGAAACACACCCGCAGCGACGAGATAGTTGTACTTCTGGAACCACTTTGGGTAGCGCGTGCGGATCCAGTACTGGGAGACGAATGAGGCCATAAAGTATGAAAAATTGGAAGCACCGAGGCTCGCTGCCAGGCAACCCATGTATGCACTAAGTAACAAATGAAAGTACATATTGAGTCAAATTCGCTCATGTCGGAGACACATGAATGCATTACCAGATAATAGGTGTATACAGGTAGTCCGCTCGGAGCTTGGGCCAATACCGGTGGACCAACCAGAAGGGCACCGGCACGGCGAGCCCGACTAGATATGCCCAGGACACCCACTGGTAACGCTTACCAACGGAGAACAGTTCGTGACTAAGGCCACCCCATGCGATGGCTTGGGAGTTGTACTGTTGAGGTTGCCGGCCAGACCAGGTATGTGTACCTTCCACAGAAAGCAGAACCTGCCGCTGGCTATCGACGATGGAGTTCATTAAAACTACAAGTGACTTGCAATGTAATTACGCAGGAAGAAAAGCGACACAATCTTACTGTAGTTCAAGACAGCGCCAAAGAGGGTACCGACGATTTGGGCGGTGAAAGAAGCCCGAGGAGGAAGCTTGGCATCTGTCAAGAAACGTTAGTCTTCGCCGCTGACAGCGTTGATTCGAAAACCTACACTGGCCAATCTTGAGGTCACGAAGCAGCAGAGAAGCCTGTAAAACTGAGTCTAAAGTGAAAGTCACTTAACGTATGTCTCGTAAGCAGATGCCAATGAACTTACTGCTACAGAACAGAACAAAATACATATTCGCCATCGGCTTGCCAGGATGCAAGTATCCCGCAATCATTTGTGCCAGATTCTCTGTCCATGACCTCGGCGAACTGGTGCGACGCAGGTCAGAATGAAAGACTTACGAACCAAGACAGTAAGGCCCGTAATGGCGTACAATGCCCCAATGAAGATAGTGCATATGATCGCCAAGAGAACCGATATGATGAAACCCCACCACGGTAAAGTGGAGTGGCTTTTGTAGACAACCACCAGTCCTACCGTGAACGAGACCGTGAATATAGCGTAGTACCAACTATTGGGGACGTCTAGATACTGGAACGTGAAATCATTTGGTGTATCGTGGGAATTGTGGAAAATCCAAGGTTTACCTTGAGCATTTCAGCGTAATGAGGGTCTATATCTTCATCTGCCCTGGGCTGTTCTCGCACGCCACCATCTGTCCAGAACTCCCAGTTGACATCGTTCCACCTGAATTCTCGCCATCGCCTGCTAACATTGGAAGGATAAATCCAGCTCCAGGTATCACGCAGATCTTCCCGGTTCCAAAGGAGGAAGTGAGTGAAAACAGCCCCGAGACCCATGTTTGTACCAAGAACGTATATAATCCAGCTTCCGGCATAGTATGGCAATTCCTGTTCCGCGAGAAGCGTGGGATCGACTTCATACTTTGAGTTCAAGATCAACAACTGGTCGTATACGGTCCCGTTCTGGTAGAATAAAAGTTGAGAGAGCTGGAAATTGAGGTCAGTACAGTGTCTAATATAAAGCATGTCTACACATACGAAAGGGAGATTTCGTGATTCCCAGACGTTGTTGTAATAGACAGCAACGAAAATGACGCTAACAAAACCAATGTTCATCAGACAACGTTGATGGAGTATGCGCTTGCACACGTACATGCATAAGAGATATGCAATGAACACAGAGAGCTGTTTTGCCCGTCAACTACACCTGTTGGTCACAGTAAACCTTAAAACCCACCTGGGCCTTCAACGGAATTATCATGGGATTCCATGCACTAGAAATGTACTACAGACTAGGAAATCAGTAATAACACCGGGATGTCAGTTGTAAAACTGGCCTGCCAGTCAAAGCAAATCGAGAGAACACCGAGCCCTTCGTTGCCATTGCTCCCTCCAAATAGTCTAGAGACAGTTGCACTGTTCGGAGCAGCAAGGCAGAATACCGAGAAACCAGTGAGAAGAGGGAATATCCATTCGGGGAAGAGTTCCCAAATAAAGATGCTGGATGTTGTGAGGTCAATTGCAGCACTGCAAAAGAGTGCAACCTACGCTCCAAAGACGAGATAGAATACCTTGAATCTACGTCTAGCGGTCGCACCATCACGAAAGAATGCGTCAAACATCGATATGAGTGGAAGTACTC